>JAOXNJ010241276.1:0-15352 GCA_028566655.1 Metis holothuriae | reverse complement strand
GTTTAACGAATAATCTCGATTTAACGAATTTTTTGCTGCTGACGAAAAAATTCGTTAAATCGAGATTCGACTGTAGCAGTAAAGAAAACACTGCAGCCCCTAAAGCCCAGTAAATAGAGGAAGGAAGCCAAGCGGCAGAGCGAGCGTGTGACTCAGCGACACGCCCAGTCTGCCCAGCCCAGGCCGGCCGGGCCGGCCTGGGCAGCCTGGGCCGGCTTTCTAGACTCGCTCTGATTGGCTGATGGGCTGGGCGACGTGCTCTGATTGGCTGAGAGGGCGTTGCCGTGCGCGCGGCGGCTGCGCGCGGGCGTGCGGCGTCAGTCGAGGAGGGAGTAGCGTTGCGAGGAGACGCAGCGCCGGCGCGCGTCCTCGCGCGCGCTCGAGCCGAGTCGCAGCAGTTGGCTGGTCGTCGAGGGCGCTGGCGCAGCTTTTGAAAGCGTGCCAACCACTGTACTGACAGTGTACAGGAAGCAAGACAACACGCAGAGCGCCCGGCCTCCACTCCCCCACCAGTCGAGTCGACTCCGGCCATCGAGACTCGCTTGCTTGTATACACTCACTCCCGCACTGCTCTGTTCTGCTCTCTCTCTCATTCTTATTTAGACTCACAGTCGCTCCGCCCTTGGCTTCCTTCCCTCTACTATCAGGCTCTAGAAATTCGGCTTGCTCTAAGCTTTGGAAATTTGG
Organism: Metis holothuriae; assembly: GCA_028566655.1. NCBI lineage: Eukaryota > Metazoa > Arthropoda > Copepoda > Harpacticoida > Metidae > Metis > Metis holothuriae. The sequence continues at coordinate 14,665 of JAOXNJ010241276.1, read as the reverse complement.
GGCTAATTAAAGTGTTTATTTCAGCTCAAAGTCGGGCGAGTTGGACATCGATTACTTAGCTACTTCTAAAAGGGCGCTTTCCTTTTAGCAGAGAGCATTTAACCCCCACCAAGGCTTACATTGTACTCGTGGTCGACGGCCTCGAGGAGCCTGTCCCTGATCTGTAGGAACTGCTGCATGAGGCCCGAGTCCTCGATTAGGGGGAGGGAGCTGCGCACACTCCCCCCGCCGCAGAGCGAGGCCGTCCTTCCAATTATGAGGCTCGAGCAGTCCCCTAGCGAGAAAGGCCGGCGGCGAGCCGAAAGAGTACAGGCCCTGCTCGGGCTTCTCAGTCGGTGCGACTCGCTCGGCCACCCGACCGCGACTGACCGAGACGACTTGCGCCGCTCCCCTCGCGCACCTCTACACGCGCACTGTACGAAACGCGCCGCCGCCGCCCGCCCGCGCCGCCCGCGCCTTGGAGGGTGCAGGAAAGGAAGCGAGCGCGACAGCTGACGCCATGTTACTGCTACTAGTACTACGCTAGTACCTACTGCTCGTAGTACACTAGTAGCTGCTGCTCGTGCTTCTCATGTACTTAAGTGTACTCAAGCTACTACAGCATGCACCTCTTACTACTGCTTCAACTCATTCGTATGATACTTTTTTCTTACCACAACGAGCTCTTTGCTAGTTTTGGCTAGATAACAGTGAATGGTGAGTACATAGATAAGGATACTGCGCCAGTAGATGAGTTTGTATTTCGACTTAAGAGGTAACTCGATACAGGTGAGTTGTAATTCCGCACTCTTTTTAGTACCTATATGTACACGACGCTTGCTGTACAATACATTCAATGGCAGCTGGGCAAGCACTGTACAATCCATAGTAGCTGCGATTGTTGTCCTTTGTGGCTGTTCCTTTTTTGGCTTTGAGCAGAGTGAATACTTGTTCACTAGAATGTGTAACCTATCAGCACGTGTGTATTTTTTCGGTTTCCAGAACGTTTCTCCAGAAGATTTTGTGGCCTTACACGTTGTGTGTATGGCGACTTCATCAGCTGTTCGCCGTCCTTTCCATTTGTGTCTGACGCAACACGTGGGGCGTCGATTGTTGTGTGAAACGAAATAAAAACGATCGACCAAGCTGGAACGAATAAAATGAAAATGTCTTCATCAACGAGAAACGTTATTTGTACGTAATAAAACATGATTTCACATTCAATAAATCAAAGTTATGATGATACACATCGAAAGTTATGAACTAGAGGACAAAATTATCCCTTCCTATGCTGTGCAGTTTTGAACATAAAAGCGAGAGAGAGATCAGAAAACAATTACGAGCCTGCAAAGGAGAGACGACGGTGGAGGACGAAATTGCGACACATCAGGAACGAAGAGAATGCGAACAGCCACTCGAAGTGACCTCGACTCCTTCCACATAAGCAAACTAGTACGTATCTTTGAAACACCTGCAATAAAGCGATTGAGCATTCCGCCGCTAGATGGCGCTGCACACCCTGCTCGCTTTGAACAGAGCAAAAAAACCGCCTTGAGACACGACCTCGTGCACTCAAAGAAGCCACACACACTCACCTAATTCCAGTCACATACAGGCAAATGTAGCTGAAATTCAGCTATCAGCCTCTTTTACTATTGTTAGTGTTAAAAGTGTCTTGAGAAAGTTGGTTCGAGTCGAGCTGTATTCACGTTCTGAGCTTTCGACTCGAGTCAGCTGTCGCGGGCCGGCGCGACCCAGCTCTACGCGCTGTGTATACGAAAGTGGCCTTGCGTCAGCTGTCGCGTCTGGCGTCCTACACACTTTGGCGACAGCTTTCGCGTGCAGTCAGTCGGAGCTGGAGCTCGGTCTCTACCGGAGTGTTCAGGGGGCCCATGCCGCCCTCGGAGGAGCCTGTGCAGGCCCTGGTGCCCGTCCTGGGCCAGGGGGCCAGGGGACTGGAGCTCAGGTCGCCCGTGGGCGCGCCATCCATGTTCTACGAGTGGCCCCTCAAGAAGGGAAGAGGATCCGTGCGCAGAACCGAGGTCGCAATCCAATTCTCAACTCCAAATCATTTTAACCTTGTCCTTACTTCAAGTGTCATTCATCGCCTCTTCATCTATGTATAGTTTGCCACGTTTATTACTGATTTTTGACCGAAATTTGCTCTCTCTCATTGCAGGACAAGCAGGACGAGGCGGCCGAGATCGTCGAGACGATCCAGTAAGTCCTACTTTATCGTGCTTTTTACAGTTGTGCCTTAAATAAGGGTCTAAGTTCTTTCAAATGTATGTGTTATCTTCTCTCTTGTCATTTCTCTTAGACATTTCTGTCTATAGATCCATTTGCTCTTAACAAGAGGGCTTGCTATCTTAACAAATTTTCCCCTATAACATCACAAAATTGGCTACCATTAATTTAGCGCATATCTTTACCCTAAAAAAGGGAGATTGTCCCGTCTCAAATCGTTTGCTGACACCAAAAACTATGTTACTAGGGATTTGTGAGTACAGCAAGCAACAATCAATGGCGGTGGGTATTGTTGCTGAGAGCGCTTAATGCGTCTCTTTAAACGCGGCATCGATCAATAGACGATCGATCGAATGTAGCAATCGATCGAGTCTACGCGATGCTCATGCGTAAAACTAGTGGAGAACAAAGGGAGTGGAAATTAGAGAAATGTTCTAAAGTAATGGTGTCAGTATGTAATACTTGTGTTAGATGAAGTTGCAAAAATGGAACGTAATAGGTCCCCTCTTTACTGCAGGAAAACGTTGGCTCCGAAAGTCAAGTGTCATAAATAATGGCCCTTGCTGCTGTTTGCTCCATCAAAGCGTTTTTTTAGGCGACTGACTTCTGAAGTATGTGTGACAACAAAACAAAGCGTATGTTTGTGCCTGCCGTGACACAAAAACTTGTTTGCTTGCGTGACGTCGACGCGCAAAGTAGGCCAATCGATTGCGCCGCAAATAGAATGGATTACGACCTCATATCGGTCATGCAGGACTAACAACAGTAAAAAAGGAAGCTGTAACGCTTTGTTCTTGTACCACAGTCAAATGACTTTGCGATTGTAATATATTCATTCTGGTCTCCTTTCCAGCACTAACTTCCTCTTCTAAATCATAAAAGTCTTATACCAAGCCTCATTCCATGCATAGTGTTGGTTGTTGGTGGCTTTTTTTGGTTCCTAGTTCCTTAAGGACAGAGAGAGCAGCTGGCTCTGAGAAAGCAAAAGAAAGGCTGTGACTAGCCATGGTTATTGTGTATGTATGGGTGCCTGTAAATGACCTCATTTTTCTTTATACACCCAACTTTGTTAGACAGAAGCACTCTCATCTGGCCATTCCATGTGGACCAGACCCCTCTTAAAGCCCAGAATTGCTTGCTACACATCTAAATTGATCTGTGTAGAATAGAGAGGTTCTTAAAGATGTGACTGACTTTTGCGAGCAACATTTTATGTACCTATGCTAATGGAGTTCTTTAAAGTTCTCTACATAGAATCCTTTGCCGATCCCAGACTTTGGATAGAGGTGAACGCCCCCACTCCATCTTCTTGCGCACTTTTCACCCCTGTTGAAAACATTGCTTGCAACCCATCGAAGCTGTTCCTGCTAGGTAGTCTCAATGCAGTCAAGAAGCGAGGTTGGACTGACTGTGTGTGCACTGGCCTAAAATTCCTGCCTGATTGCATTCGCAGCTGTGGCAGCTACGCCCACGCCAAGCTGCTCTGCTTCCTCACTCCATAATCTCTGCTTGGTCGAAGCAAAATTTTGGCCCAGAGTCAATAATGCTCCAAAACTCAGCACTTATTGTATCACTCAATTGTTCACTACACCGGATGCTGCATGTTGTTGTTTGGCTTGTTTCTAACTTCATGCTTTATATATAAGGTCGTGTGAGCAGTCATTGACCACCTGGGCATCGTCACAATGAAGGCCTTGCGTGTGTGTATTGAGCATTGATTGTTGTTTACAGCATATTATTGGTCTGTTCTTTGTTCGTTCCCGTCAATTTTGTCCAGTGCCGACAGTCGATCGACTCTTCTCACATCCGCCGTGGCCATCGTTTTTCTTGTTTTGGTCACGTAGGTAGCCACAAAAAGTGGCATTCATATAGACGTGTCTGTTGCTCAGCCCGGGTGTCAAGGTCAACGAACCCTCTTTTCAACTCGTTTCGTAAGATTGTACAAGTCTCATTTTAGTCGGTCCCCTTTTTTCTTGGTTATTGTGGTCGCACTTCTTTTTTGCCCCACCCTCGAATAATCTGGCTCCAAAGACGTGTCTCTCCGCCAATCAGATGGGGAGCACAGAGCACACCAGGCAGGGCCAGCTGGTCCAATCGACCTGACCAGGTACTTCGCAATGCTTTACAACAATAACAATAACCAAGTACGTACAATAGGTATTAGGTACAGTATAACGTTATGGCTTTGTCACCCTTTGTGCAACGTGGTACCTACGTAAATGTTCTCTGTAAGGTGATAAGATGGACGCTGATAGGCTTGCTTTTTTGCCAAACTTTAGTAGCCAGTGCAGTTAGATGTCTCAGATAATGTTTAGAGTAAAATAAGAGGAAAGAGTCTACCCAAATTCTTTTCTTCCACTTGTGTAAATAGAACTAACTATTTGTGAGCCGCGTTCTTTAGATTTAGTCTGTTAGTTTCGCTCTTTCTGTCTATTTGTGACTTCATTCTCTTTTGACGGTCCCTACGATGCCTTTGGATGAGTGGACTCCAGCAATCATTGATCCGGTTTTGAGCTCGTGAGCTAAGTTGGGCAACTTGAAGGCTGAAGCGGGTTTTTGGCACCACTATATCAATAGGCATGGTTCTTAAATGAGTGAGAGGAGGTAGAAAAGTACTGGTCTTGCTCGTCTCATACCCCGTACGAGATCAGTTGATTCCTTATCAAAATGTACCTAGTAGTGAATGAACTTTGCACATGGAGTTTCTTATGCATTCTTTATTTCCTCGCCGACCTCATTTCCAGTGGTAAATAGAAGGTTCTTGTCGTTCTCAGAGGCTCAACTAAACCATTTGCTCATACGCTAATGCCCATGAGATTTTTTTTCGATAATTAACCACGATGTTTTTTTGTTTTTTTTTTTTCTAGATGGGTGTGCGAGGCCGTTCCCGAGGTGAGCTCGGCCATGGAAGGCTTTCACCTGAAGGCGCAGAACGACCGCGAGAACTTCGACACCATGTTTGCCATCTGCGACAAATACAACAAGGCTGTGGAAAAATATCTCAAGGTCACTAGAACCCTTTTAAGAGTTATCAAGGTTTCAAAGGGTCATTTTCTGCCTAGCTTTCTAATGTTTAGTTCAATTTCGTGCTTTAGAAGTCGAATGGGAAGCCGTTCGTGCCGACAGAGCGCGTGTGCGAGGCGCAGTTGAAGCACGTCATGACGAAGTGCTACAACCGCTCCGTGAACGACCCCAACGAGCTGAATCATTACGAGGCCTTCACACCTGAAGTGTACGGCGAGACGAGCTTCGAGCTGGTGTCGCACATCCTCGAGAAGCTGCAGCCCATCGGGCAGGAGAACAAGTTCATCGACCTCGGCTCGGGAGTCGGCCAAGTGGTTTTGCAGGTGGCAGCCCTAAGCGAGTGCGAGTTCAGTCTGGGAATAGAGAAGGCCAACACTCCCGCCAAGTGTGGGGTCTTCATGGAGCAGTGGTTCAGATTCTGGATGGGCTTCTATGGAAAGAAGTGCTCGCCTTTCAAGCTCATTCACGGCAACTTCCTTGATCCCGACCACAGATCATCCATATTGAATAGCACCATTCTTTTCGTCAACAACTTCGCCTTCGGTTAGCATCAGTAAAGCTTACAGTTTTCGAACTGACAAAACTTGATGTCATTTTTATTGTAGGCCCCGTGGTGGACCAACAGCTGAAGGACATTTTCGCAGATCTCAACGACGGTGCGCGAATCCTAGCTAGCAAGAGCTTCTGTCCGCACAACTTTAGGATGTCCAATAGAAAACTTGACGGTGAGGCTCTTATTTTACGACAATCCCTTAAATGATCTCGTCTAAAAATATCTATTGTTGTTGAGCAAGGATCCAAAGATAGTTTCTGTCACATCATGTTGTTGTGAACTGGTTCCTCCAGTAGTCGCTAGATGGCGCTGCTTGTCAGCCATCCATCTGAGAAGTAAGCTGGCATTACTCATGTCCGCTTCACGCCAACAGCTGCAAGCATTTTGTGCACATGTGGCCTTGCACTTTTGAAGCTGCTCTTTCCTGTGCCACGTTTTATTGCGTTTTTTCTCAACGTAATCTACTTTTGGCACTTAAATAAAGAAAAGAGTTCATAAGAACAGCTGTAGAGAATTACAAGTATTGAAGTCTACTCGTAACCAGAGCTCTAAAATGCTAACTCATGGCTTTTACTTGCCTAAGGGTTCCTAATTGCCTGGGGCGCATTCTAGGCTTTTATTGGTGCCTCTTGGCAACTTCAAGGTAGTTACGCAATCAAGAGGCTTTACTTTTCTTACTTAATACCCAAGCAAATGTTGTGGGCCTCCAACCTTTCTTCTCTCTGGCTAGGCCTAGCGGCAGCAGCCGTCGACAGCTGCATTAAATGTCTACCGTTTATCCCGGTGCATAATGTGCTTTAGAAAAAAGTGAAGTTCCATCTGCTTTTTTACTCAATTTGAGTTTGCATTACCTCCTCTTTTCTCGACTTGGTCAGGTTTGGGGTGAGATCTAGACAAGTGCAGCTGACGAGTGCAGCCAAGGGCACCACGATCACCTGATTGACCTTGAATCTCACTATGGATCTACATATATAGCAAGTCATATTGCCTATGTGACTTGGCAGTATGAATCCTTTATGTGCAGCTTTAGTGTACTATGAGTTAGTTCTGGGCTGCCTTCAAGCCTGTGTCTGGACACTCAGGCATTTCCTCTGACTCACCAGAGAGCAACAAAGTGGCTTGTCTGGCCCAGCAGTATTCAAAGAGATTTGGGTCTGAGAGGAACTAAAGTATTTTTAAGAGCGACAAAGGTCATACATGATGTTTGCAACGTCCGAAATCGATCGATCCTTGCTCAATCAACGCTTCCTCATCGCATGTGCCCAAGTGAGTTAAGCGAATTCATTTTGCAAATTGTTTTTGCATTGCAGATATCGGCACAATTATGCACGTCTCAAGAATGGACCCGTTGCAAGGCTCTGTGTCGTGGACGTCGAAGCCCGTCTCCTATTACCTCCATGTCATTGACAGAGCCAAGGTTGGAACAGTGCATAGGCTGCCACCGAATTTTTGGAATCTAAAAATAATTACTGTCTATTTTCGTTTATGTCAGTCAAAATTACTTTACTGATGATCTTCTTTGTTTGTTTGTATTCCAGCTCGAGCGGTACTTTCAGAGCAAGAGCCACCGGGTAAGGAGCCTGGCCTTAGCAATTCTTATGACAGATTTTCCCAGTGTAAAGTCGACCTGAACGAGAAAAATTTAACATTTCCACATTTAACATTTAAATTCCTTCAACTTTTTTAAAGTTTTGCTTCAATGAAGAAGAGAATTTACTGGTGATTGTTATTGCGCCATAGAAGCCTTATGATAGGCAAAAGGCAATTCGAATCGGCGTCTGTTGTATCGACATTCCAATAAATAACTGTTCCACGTTTCTTAATTTTAGAAAAATGAAGCACTTCATTTAGGATCACAATTGCAATCTGTTTTCTCCTGTTTAACGCGTTTTCTGCTGTTTAACGCAACTCCACATAAATACCAAACACTCATAGTTAGTTCTTTTCTTGAATACTCTTCTGGCCACGCATAATATACAGCAATTCCTCTGAGTGCAGCTTATATTGTTGCCTGAGGTACAGTCACAAAGGCACGTGGTTCTCCAGTTCAAACTAGTCTTGATCCAATTTTACCTTTTCCTTCATGATGGTCAGAAATCCTTTCTCAGAGAGCCGAAAACTTTTTAAAAGGAGCACCAAAGTATTGCAAAAGGACAGATTTATTCCCTTCCAACTCCTATTACTTATTACTCTATTACTTATTACTTGGTTTAATGTTATTTTGATGAGAAACCCTTGAATTTTTTTAGGACGACGACAAATGCAATCGGCGCGGTTCGCAGGCTGCTCGTCGCGGCGGAAATAGCGGAGCCCAGACAAGCACGAACAGCAGAACGAGGAGTCTTCAGACCTCGAATGAAAACTCGTTAAGTGAGACTCCGGCCAAGACGTCGCCCGAGAATTCGAGGGCGTCTTCGGTGGAGCACAGCGAGAAGAAGGAGGGGGAGGAGGAGGACAGTCCGCCTGAAGTGGCCAGTGGAGGCTGCACCAAGGGATCGATGAGACCCGTCAGAGCTGCCGCGGCCACTGCAGCTGCTATTCAAGAGGCCAGACAAGGCGACGAGAAGCCGGCTAATCGAAGGGCCAAGAAGACCAAGGCCAAGAAACCCAATGGGGACCGCAACGACCGATTGGCAGCCGGCATTTCGGGTTTAGATCTCTTACACGATGTCACTCTCAAGAGCCTTGAAGGTAGACGATTTTCAATAATGTTGACAGAATTGCCTTAAAATTGAAATTCGATGTGGTGCTAATTTTCATATGATGTCGTTTGAAGCCTCCCATAACGATCGCACTGCGCCCACGGGCTGCGTGAACGAGCGGCTTTCGCTGGTGGCGCCGAGTCGCATGGAGGCCTTCGAGCACGAGGAGACGCACACGTTGCTGATGTACACGGACGGCCAGAAGGAGCACATTCCGCACCTCTTGCAGGTCATGTTGCAGCAGACGAAGCAGCGCTACCTCGCCTTCATGGAGCACATGCAGTCGGCCGAGTTCCGTCGCGAGAGGGAGGAGCAGCTGGAGGAGGAGCGCAAGCGCAGGACGCAGTTGGAGACGCGCAAGCAGCAGTTGACCACGCAGATCGACAATCTCATCGACGAATCTTTGTCCGTGCTTTACAAGAGACTCTACGAGCTCGGAATTGAGGCCAAATCGCACCCAGAGTTTCTCGAGACAGCCAGAGGGATCGTGCGCAATCATCATAATCTGCAGAAGAATAAACACGCGTTGGAAACAGAGGTCAGACGCCTCGAGGCCGAGCAGGAACGGATGAGGAGCGCGAAAGAAAACGATCTCGTGCAACAGGCAAGACCACTCATATTCAAACTAACGCTGTACTCGTACCTTACAAAGTACACTTTAGTGCTTTGGAGAATTAATTTGTTGAGCCCTGTCTTTCTGCCCCACGGTCTATAATCTTCTTGTTTTGTCGATTTGGCGAAAGGAGAGGCTAATTTTATGGCTGGTCGCCTAATTTACTATTTCTTTGTGCAACTTTGTTTTGATATCCTTGGTATTGTTGTTGACAGTTGTCCAGAGAGCGGCCTGAGTGGTCCCCCTCCTACGTGCGCGACGTGGTTCGTCGCGAGCTCGATCAACGCGTTCTTCTCTCCTTGGAAAACAACAACAATAACAATAACGACGTTGGCCATAACAAGTTGTCGAAGACTTCACCCTCGTCCGTGGTGTTGCCCAAGTTGTCTTCGGACGTGACTCTCACCAAGTGCGGAAACTCCATTCAGCACGAAGTGTCGACGCAGCTCCGAAAACGGCCCAGAGAGCCGGCCCAAAAGCAGCGTGATTGGCCCGAGAAACGCAGTAGTCCCGAACATGAGCGTCAATTGGCCAATGCCGGCAAGCGATTGATCACAATGGACGTGAATTCATCGTTGGAGAACACCGACTACTTGCTGCAGTCGGCTCAAAGGCCCACGTCGGCGGCCACGCTCATCATCTCGCCCACGAAGAAGGCGTCGCGCGTCATCAAGCCCGGCCACAAGACGGAGCAGGTGTCGCCACCCCCGCCCATATCTCGGTCGCGGTCCATGATGGTTGACCTGCCCAAGGTCGACTTGTCGCCCGTCATGGCCGCGTCGACGGCCGCTCAAATCAGCCAAGTGAAGGAGGAGTTGCCCCCAAGGCCCCCCTCAGGGAACGAGAGTGGGAGCAACAGTCGAGTTGCCAATACGACGCCTAGAGCCGAGCAATTCGAGGATCGACTGAAGACCATCATTCACTCCGTACTGAAAAGTGACGACTCTAACGCCAACAACAACGCCATGGGAGCTGCGCGATCCTTGCAGTTGTCGAACAGGCCTCAGTCGAATCGAACCCGCGCCAACGACATCATCGAGGCGTCCATCCGCGGCCCCAGAGGCCCCGTGTCCTCCGGCACGAAGCAGCCCAACGAGCTCGAGGGTCTTGCTTGTCCGAGATCGAGGAGTCCCGACTCCTCGCACACCGAGTCCGCCACACCCGCCGTCTCCTCCTCCGTGGTGGCCAAGAACAGCAGACCCGCCAGCAGCGGGTTCGGGTACCCCGCCATGGAGGGGCTGGCCGCGCGCTTCGGCCCCTTCATGGAGCAACAGCAGCAGCTGGACCGATCGTCGCAGCAGCAGCAGAAACGAACGCGTGACGAGGAACAAGGAGGCACGCCTTCGAAGCGACTTCAGTCGCAGGAGAGTAGAGGTGAGTTTCGAATTCCAACTTTACCTTCTCCGCTCACAAGAGAGTTCTAGAAACTTCTGATCTGGCTAGGAATGTGAGGACCAAATTGTTCTCCTTTGCTACGCGTATATTGAATTGCCTGAAAGCACCACTTCCGCTTTCGCAATCGAGCCGCTGCTGTCTCTCACAACACACTGGAGTATCCATTACAAGGCTTCTTGCTTAAGAGCTCTTCAACTTTAATTGTCCTGTGTGTTCTACTTAGTCTTTTGCGAGACTGCATTTTGCAAGCTAGAGCCCATGAATCTATGTTCTACCAATTTTACTTATTCTGAGTACGTAATCAATAGTATTAGCTTCACTTTCCTTCTTTCAATTCTGCAGTCCGATTTCAGATACGAAAACAACCGAAAAAACTGGAAATTTTATGCTTAGAGAAATTTCTCTGCTATAATATTTTTGTACATTTATGTTCCTCGACCAACCAACCATTACCGCCGGGAAAGACCTTGATGTGCTTTGCTTTGTTTACTTTCGTAGCACCTTCAATACAAACTTACCTTTAGGGGTCAGATGCAAACTCGTTTTATGTCTGCAAGTGCATTCAGTCATCCGCTTTTCAAACAAGATAGCCCTGGCATACTAGTATCGCATAGAGATTTGTATCTACAAAGAGCAAGCATTGAAATGAGGAAACGATTGAGGTTTTGATGAGTCCCCTATTTGCTGACTTTTGTTATTTGATCTCATCTTAGTTCAATGTTTTATGCAGATGTCTTTTTATCGAAGTCTTTTTTTCCCTTTTGTTCCGCTCACTTACACCTAGTTCCTTATCATCAGATTCCCGATTTTTGCAATTTTGTCATTTTCGGGCCCATTAAACATTCCCTTTTTTCTTGTTTTGCAGACGAGAGCGAGGGTTCGAGCAAGAAGGAGTGGCAGGACACGATTTCTTCTGGCTTCGACCGCCTGGTGGCCTACGCCATGGAGGTGGACAAGCGTCGCAAGTCGTCGGACTCGAACTCGCCCAAGTCGTCGTCGCAGTTGCCCGACTCGCCCGAGAACGCGGCGCACTTCGACAACCGCGTCTCCACGCTCTCCATGAAGTTCAAGGGCGCCGTCGCCAAGTTCTGAGCGTCCGAGATCAGCGCAGATTTGCGGAACTTCTCGCCCAGAATTCTAATGTGTTCACTTCATCACCAATACGCCTCCTTCACTTCTACAAATTGCACTCTCCAAATGTGTGTGGGTAGCTGCAAATGCGTTTTTTCGTTCTTTTCGTCGCAGAAGATGACCAGTAGGACTCTTCAAAGGGATCTCTTCGTCTGTTATTCGCGTTTGAAGCAAGGATGTCTTCGGTGGATCTGCAGTGACGAATGATTCTGCAGGATGAGTTGGCATCGGCCCCTGTGTTCAATCTCCACCATACAGCGTCGTCTATTATTATCCAGCTAATTGAGGCCCACTGCTAATTGATTCGTTCAAACATTTAACAGATTCATTGATTTCTAGTGTCTCCTACAACCAATTGCTCTTTACCAATTGTAGTTCCTGTGTACTAAGGTCCTTGATTGCGGCCACCATGAACGACAGTTGATCAATTGCCGGCGTAGAACTCGACTGATTTCTTAAGTGCAGTAGTAATAGTGTCGATGCGCGTCGACAATGTTGTGATTCTGAACTGAAGGAGATTAATTAAAATTCTTAGCCCCCAATCAAATGTGCCCAATTAACTCATTATGCCCATACTTATCATGACTCTCTTTAATGACGTTTAGTGACTATGTACTGAGAGAAGCCATCTTTGGGCCCTGCTTTCTCTTTCTCCTAGGACCTGGAGCTCAGTTGGCCGTGGGCGACGTCGGTGGTCGGCAGGAGTGGATCAACAATCTTCTACGTTCATATTCGGCCTCAGGCACATAATAATAACATTCATTGAGTATATACTGCAATATTGTGCTGCTTAAATATGCATTGCATGTGTTTACGTCGACATTTCTTCCTTTTTAGATATAACCCTTCCTTTTACATTGGACCTAGTTTCTCTAGAGAAAGATGCTTCATTGGTGCCAATTGAAGGAAGAGAGCACTGCACTGCATCCTGTATGCACATTTGTCATTTGTCAGTTCAAAAAATGAGATACAACTGTACCTTTACTATGCATTTTTATTGGTTTGGATAAGAGAGTTAATGGGAAAGTTCCTTTAATATGCAATTGTAGATTTCTTGTTTTTTTTTTTTTTTTTTTGTACTAGTAAAGGTGTAAAAGAGAAATAGGGTCGACAATATTGGAGTCATTTTGTACTGAACAAAAGTTACGTAGGTGATGCAAGTAGCAAATGAGGGTGGAAATTGCCCTGCAAAACCACACACAAACACACATGTGCCAATCCAAGGTCGATTCTAAACTACTACTTTGCTTTCTGCTTTCTGTAGTCACTGTAGTAGTAGAAGTCGTTGTAGTCGTTGTAGTCGTAGTGGTTTTCGTTCTTATTTAGCATTCCTGGCACACTTGAGTAGTAAGCATCTGTTGAGTGTGAGGCGACATGTGGAGATGAAGGCTGACTTCTCATTCCCTGCAATAAAGAGCCCACATCACCTTTTGTTTCTACCTACATTACTCCTATAACATGATACTTGGACTAAAAAGAAAGTGCATATGGTAATGTAAAACTATTTACAAAAAAATTTTCTTTTTTGAAAAAATATCATTTTAAGTGGTTATTCTTGTCATTTTTTGCAAAAAATGAATGTACTTCAAGTTTACTAATATATTTACATCTATTTGGAAGCGTCCTTTTTTTGAGTGTGGTTGGGATTGGCCGGGCTCAAAGTTTGCTGTGCTCTCCGATCAGTACTGCATATGAGGTACCTACCTACTACTACTATATGGAAAAGTTGGACAAATTTCCACTACAAACATAGTGTTATTTAAGTCAAAACATGAAAAAATGACAGTTTTTGAAAAAAAAAACTTTTTTTAAAAAAATGGAGTTTTTACTCATAGTTTGTTTTTTTTTTAGGGTGGAATGTCTGAAGGTGATGTCTGAGCACTCATTTTTCATCTGACTTGGAAGGAAGTGATAGTAATTGACTTTCAACATATTGCTAAATTATTCTACTTTTACTGTTCCTTCCTCTTCTTCTTCCTCTATGACCACATCTTTTCTCTTCTCCATCATTTGCTTCAATGTACTTCCACTGCTTTCACTACTCACTGCGACACCGGTCAAGTGGCCGACTCAGCCGGCCATCAATCCGTCTCGACCTACCCTCCACTCCAAATCCCTTTTATTTACGAGCACTTACATACAAAGTGAGGATAAAAACGGCTCTTTTAATGTAAGAAATATGGACTAACAGTACATACATTACAGCAAATAAGTATGAAAGAAGTCTTTTTGGTCGACTTCACACATACTTGGATCAAAAGCATATTGAAGTATTTAGTACATACGTATAATGCCTACTTTTATGTGCTTAGAGGGTAAAATGCTATGGATAAAGTGATTAGGTGATTACATAATCAATGACTCTGTGCACTTCATGATTACTTGATTGATTACTTGATTGATTGATTGATTGATGGGGCACAGTCAGCTGATTGGTTCTCATTGCCCCAATCAAATGTAGAACTGCTAGCTAGATGTACAGTACATGTACATGAAGTATCGAATTGGCTCTGGAACGGTTCAAATCGATGTCTGATGAGCAATTGGCCCCTTTTTCAACTGGGTCCCACTTTAGCAAATGATTTTGATTCATCATTTTGGCCACAAGAATGTTATTTTTGGCTCTAAATGCGCTTTATTTGCAGCTCGTGTCGACTGGGATCCACGTGAGACGCATCCATCCATCCCGTGGACCCTGACGGATCGCTGGCCAGTCTAGGCTTAGCGAATACGACACATGTCCTTATACTCTTAGCTTCTGCTTCATCTACTCTTACTTTCCTCCTACTATTTATACTAGCTATTGATACTACTACTACTACTTCTATTACTGCTGCCTTTACTACTACTACTACTACTACTACTACTTCTACTTCTACTACTTCTATTACTGCTCTTTACTACTACTACCACTACTTCTATTACTGCTGCTTTTACTACTACTACTACTACTACTACTACTTCTATTACTGCTGCCTTTACTACTACTACTACTACTACTACTACTACTACTTCTACTAC
>JAOXNJ010240944.1:0-15361 GCA_028566655.1 Metis holothuriae | reverse complement strand
CGTAACCATGTATGACGTCATCCTGTGCTTTCCAGAACCTTCTATGCCTTCCAGTGGCCTACTGATCTTTATCATTTTATTTCCCAGAAAGCCACAATTTCGTCCAATTATACGTCATAAAAAGGCCCTATCATGCCATAAAGTTTATGACCCATTTCCTGCCAATTACAGGGTGGGACTAAAGAAATCGGACTTTTCGTGACTCAACTTTATTGTCGTTTTAAACGTTCTTTTCACTACAAAATCGTTCTTTTTCCAATAAATTGAAGCAAATGCGACAGATTCGAACAAAATTTACTAAGTATAGCCTCCTGTCGCCACATCCACCAGTTTTCTGATGCAAGCCCAGAACTCCTTGGACAAGTTCCCCACATAGTAGGCCTCCAAGGCGTTTCACACCTTCTCCACCATGGCCTTCAGCAACTCCATGTTGGTGTGGCATGTAGTGCAGGCCTCCATCTCCATGGCGGACCACAAGTTGATGATGAGAAGATTGAAATGTGGGGCCGACGAACGTCTTTGTTCCAGAAGCAATGCTGCTGGCATGCTCCTTCTGAGCTGCTGCTCAGAAGTGGGAGGGGGGTCTCCAAGTACTGTGGCGCCAGCGGCATCTTCGCCACAATGTCTCTTAACGTCTTCCTTGTCCTTATGGCTCAAAAAGTGGCAATAAAAGGTGCACGTTTACTTAGCTCTTGTTTTTGTTTACATTTTCTATTATATCGGGGAGATGATTGGAGTGACCAGCAATTACATCAAAAAAGCGCCCAAAACTAGTCTGATTTCTTTAGTCCCACCCTGTAAGTGCACTTTTGATCATTATCTGTCTCTTTTACGATGTTCTAGACCTTTCCATGTGCTTTCTCTATACTATCCCAGTATTGTGCAAATTCTCGGAAATCGAGTCTGGAATGTGTGCCAATTATCATGCAAACTCTTAATTGGTGTGTATTTCCTGGAAGGCCTTCTATTTGGGTATATAAAGGCATGTTTGGAGGCAAATACAAGCTCTATCCAGCTCGAACAAAGCTCTATACTTGAAACGGTCAGATCTCGGACACATCCGCCAACGGGCGCGTGTTCTACAGGTTCGTGTGCGAAATTATTGGGATCCGGGATCCCTGGAACTGAGGGTGACGTGCGAGGCGTACCACTACATTAGCTAGTCATTGTTGTGTACACAGCGTTGGATGGATCAGTTAACAGTAAGAGTAAAAGTCGATTATTCGGTTAATTGTTTGTACGCCTTGTTGCATAATTGAATTTTAGAACTTTGAACAGTTACAGTTGACTTTGAAAGCCATATTTACTGTTCAGAGCAGAAAACAAATAAAAATGGTCAGGAAGATATTGAAATTATTTTATGCTTTTAAAGCGGAAGTAATGTTCTGATCGCATGTCGGCGTCATTATATAACGGTTATTATTGAATGGCAATAAAACTTCTTGTTGCAAAGTTCGCTCCAAACTGTTTGTTTACTTCATGTTTCTAGTCTCCTAACTTAAAAATAAATCCTTGGCCCCGTTTAATGCTATTGCCAGTACAATCCGGTTTGCCATATGGAAACCGATCGCTAATCTGACGTGATTGGTCGTTGTTGTTCTGTTTTCTTCTCCAAACTATCGTAAGCTTTTTTGTGCAGTGAACTAATCTAGTTTTAACACACGAGAAGCATCAGTACATAGGTCTTAAGTGTCCTTATTTCTTTTTAACAACTATAAATCTATATAAAATGATTCGTACTTTGGTGGTGTCCTCACTGCTGCCATTTTGAATGAAGCTTAATTGGCCCTGCCATGCTTCTCATGTCCTTACTCCTTGATGATGGCTGCATGCTGTTAAATCCGATGATGTAACCGTGGTTTCCCAGAGTGGCAAGCCTTAATTGGATTTGTTGACTCCAATGGCATCAGAAAAGAGATGCTGATGCAACAACGGCCTTCATGACATCAATGAATGAATATCAGTCTAAGCTGCGCTCTTTTTATACACAAAAACGAAAAAAGAGGCAAAAATAGTCTTTGAACTGCATGCATTTTGCGCAAATCCTTGATCTTCTCGCTAATGATTCCTCGTAAACAACGGTTTTGCGTCTCATGAATGCGTGCAATTTATCTGCAGACACCTTCACAATGAATGCATGCAATAAGTCTTTATTCTGAAGAGCTACAAAACGAACAATTACATAAGTACACTTATCAAAGTAAATTACAGTGCAATGCAAAAAAAGTTAGAATGCGATTGTTGCGCTAAGTACTACTACACAAGTCAGCGAAATCTGAGACCTATATTTTCCATCTGTACAGAGTAAAGTAGACAACATAAAAAAAGAAGAACTTGAAGAAAGCAGTTTTTACTACGCGCATTTGAAAGTAGCACAGATGTTGATGAAATAGATTCGGTATGTACAATAGGGTTCAATTACATAAGGCCTAATAACAACAGTCACATAAGCTCATAACTAAGAAGTGTTTTCGAAAATCCCATTTCTCTCGAAAAATAAGAAGAATTCATTGGAATAAAAGGAAGTGAGGCATCACGTGGCCCAAGAACTTTTTCATAGGAACGAATTCCCCACGTGATTCTCGTCGAACATGTTCAGAACGACTTGCTAGCAGACTCTGGGGCGTCTCCATGTCAACAACGAGAAGTTCGGCGAGAACGAGAAGGACGAGCAGTACAACGAGAACAAGTAGAGCAACAAGACAGTAGCAGTCAAAAAGCTTCGAGGTCGAATTCGCCCCTACAATTTCACAATTCCAATAGTAGGCACTTGTAGTTCAACTTCTCTTTCTTGGAGCTCAATTGCTCAACAAAACAGGCGTTGTTGGGTTCCCAATATCGACTTGTTTTGGCCAGGCCGATCAAACTGGTCGGAATGAGCACTATAACATCCACATGGCCTCGGAACTGTTCCAATAGAAAAAAAGCTATAATAAACACGATTTGAATTAGCCTGAACGCTTACTCAACACTTGCTGTTACGGCCTTGTGTGGGATTGGGAGCTGGTACATCGAATCAGTCGAGCCTTGATTGACGCATGACAAAGACATGTGCTTAAAGGACATCAACGCCGACGCCTCCGAGCCGCCCGACGACCCCAACGACAAGTACGACAACGAGGACATCATCGAGAACAAGCAGAACGACAGCGAGGACGAAAAGGAGGGCGAGGTCGAGGTGTGGCACCCCTTCGACTCCTTGTGGCATCAGCTCCTGAAGATCGGCTGTCCTCGAGAAGGACGAACGCTGTTGTTAACGCGTCATGCAGAGAGCGAGTACAACTTGGACGAGCGCATTGGCGGCGACCCCAACATCACTCCACGCGGCCACATGTATGCCGAGGCCCTGGCCGACTACGTCAACGCCCTGGGTGTGTATTTCGGTCAAATATAAACCAATTTTCCATTTTTTGACACCAATCAATTTGTCTTGAAAATCTACACCAATCTTGTTTCTTGAACTTTTCTCTATCATTGCTCCTTCCCGTATTTTGTCAGAGCTGCCTTCGCTGAAGGTTTGGACGAGCAGCCTGCGGCGCACGCATCAGACGGCGCGCTTGATCGAGGCCGACTCGCACTTGTCGACGCCTCTGTTGGACGAACTCAGCTCCGGGTCGATGGACGGACTCACATATAGTGAGGTGGAGAAGCAATTTCCACTCGAATTCGCCGCCAGAAACGAAAGCAAGTGGCTCTACAGATATCCCAAGGGCGAATCCTACTTCGATTGTTGTCGGAGAGTGGCTCCGTTACTGCTAGAGCTGGAGCAGACCGAGGAAACAGTGCTCGTAGTCTCTCATCAAGCCACTTTGAGATGCATTTTTGGCTTTCTTTTGGGGAGATCCGCCGAGGAGATCCCCTACATAAAGATTCCTCAGCACACTCTCATAAGAGTCGTGTGGGACGGAGAGAGCAATGACATCGACTTCATTCGCATCAATGTGCCTCATGTAGAGCACAGTGTCACCAACGACTACAATGGAGGATTCCAACTGGAGGCAGGAGCCGTTGTCAAGTAATGAATCCTCTAAAAGAGGATGCAGATAAATAATGAGCCCTTTATAAGAAGCTTTATATAGCACGATTTGAGATCGTTTTTCAGGATGACAGCTTTTTATTGTATCCTTTTTATGACGCCAAGGTCGCTTCTGTTTATCTGCATGTCGCTACCTAGCTCGTATCCTTCTGTTTCCAGCTGTTTCCTTCTTGATCCAAAGGTTCCCCTGGTGTCCTTAATCGCTTAAGTCTGCTTATTTTTCTTTCTGACATTTACTAAATGTATTTCAGTATACACTCATCCTTTTCTCAATAATCAGTTTGTTGTGACGCCAAATTCATGCCCATCCTGAAGACTAAACTGTCAACAATGGAGCCTCAGAATACACTGACCATTTGGGTCCCACTTTCCGGATTTGTGTACATACTCGTACATACACTCGCAATTGTAAAAAGAGAGCGAATATTAGACTCGATTTTTGTTTGGAAATGCGCCAGTAACCAGGTTAAATTTTAGGTTCAATTATTTCTACACTTTTGCATAAAACTCGGCATTTTTCCCTTTTAAAAGGCGCACTGATACATTTTTTCAGACATCTTGTAAAATTGAGCAACGTTGCCTATCAAATTGCCATGGATCAATTCTTTTTACGTCACGTAAGTATGTACTTTACTAACGCACAATACACAGTCGACAAAACCATCTTTAGTAAAGAATTGCGACAACACGTAACCGAAATCACTTTTTTCGTCTACCAATCTCAAAAACTGCGAATTCGTGTGGTAACAGCAAATCAGACTACCTAAACGCGACGCTTAGCTGTACTTTACAGCAAAGCAAACGGCATCTGAATAATGGAAAAGAGGTTTTACTATAGTCTATGTAGAGAAGGCTTCGAAGTAAGGGCGCCTGCCTAGCAACACCGGCCTGAAATGGCCTCATGCTCTCTTCACCACTGATAGAGTACAGCCACACACACACTTTCTACTGTATATCACTATAGAGACAGTTGGCAAGCAATAAGGAGGAGGAAAAGATATTGCAGAGCAATCAGACCTTGATCATGGCCGTGACGACGAGGAGCAAGGCCAGCTTGGCCAATGCGAAGCCCTTGAACAAGGTCGACGCCAACGAGAAGAAGAGGGTGGACAACGAGGACAAGACTGGCAACGGGGGCAACGTCGGCATCGCCTTGGACGGCGAGAGCATCAGGGTGGAGGACAAGGTGTACTCGGCCAGGACCCTGGCCAACCTGCACCCAGGCGGCAGTCTCTTCGTGAAGGCGTTTGCCGGCCGCGACGCCACCGAGGTAAATGCCACGTTGAAGTCGAACATCTTGGCTCACTTCTCGTCCAACTTCTTGTCCAAGCTGTTCTTGTTGTCCAACTTGTTGTTCTCGTTCTTGCAGCCCTTCCTGACGTACCACAGACGCAGGTTCCCGCACAATCGCGTGACGCAGGCCCTGCAGTACGTGGATCCCTCAGTAAAGGTGGATGCTGAACTTAGTCAAGATTACTTGGAGCTCTGCGAACGCGTCGACAAGGTTTGTATGCATCTAGAGTTAATTGAAATAACATTTTTTGCCACTATTTTTAGCCTCGTTTGTGCTTCATAATTCATCATTCACTTAGGGAGCTATTTAGAGCTCCTTTTAGTTGGATTAAGCTTCATCTCTCGTTACTCAGCCAAAACATGTGAGAAAAATCCAAAACTCACTTGATCAGAGCACAATGAAGATAATCTGACTTATAAGAAAATTTTCCCTTCTACGCCAATAATCCTCACTAACTTTAGTCTTGTCACGTAAAGAAGATTGAGCGTCATGGATCCCCGAGCTCTTATTCACTTTCCATGAATTTCAGAGAGGAAAATTCTAGACAACAATTCTAGGCAATATGTAATTATACAAATTATAACATGTAAGTACATACGTACGCATAGATCTTTCAACAATTTCGTGAATTACTCGTACGTTCGCTCTAAATCCTCTTATGCCGCATCCTGTCACGTGCATTGTTATGCACGAAACATACACGTGCGCTCCTACTTTCACAATCTGCAGTTACATAGTGCAAAAAGCGAAACGATGAGCAGCATTGATTGGGAGAATTCACGCATATCGTTAACTATTCCTTTCTGACACTCGCCTTTTTTTCGGAATTGCATGCATGCAGGGACACAGCGATTCTACATACGTACAGAAAGGCTAGGAATAGACATATTAAGTCGATCCTTACTAACAAAATACCTCTTTTCTTGACCACTCACTAATAACCACTACAGAGAGTTGCGAAGAAAAAGTGTATTTATGTCCAGGGTTTCCTCTAAAAAAACCTTTTGTATTTTTTTCTAAGGTTTTGCCCCGGATGTCCAGTTTTGCCCCCTGGCACTACTTCATCAAGGCCTTCTTTCTGTTGGCCAGTGCAGTGAGTCTTGAGATGTACATGCACTTCACTGCGGATTATCGCTGGTACATCTCGGCTCTTTGTGGCTGGTTTTACGCCCTCATCGGTTTGGCTGTCCAGCACGACGCGAATCACGGCGCCCTTTCGAGAAGACCCATTGTCAACCGCATTTTTGGCCTGAGTCAAAATTGGATCGGGGGCTCCGCCGTGTCCTGGATCCACCAACACGTGGTTCAGCATCACGTGCACACCAACGACGTCATCAACGACCCCGACATCGAGGGTCGAACCTTGATCAGACTGAATCCCTTGAAGCCCTTGTTGCAGCATCAGGCCACGCAACACATCTACTTCTTCGTGCTCATTCTGGGCTACGGATTCAGCGTCATTTTCCACTCTTTCTCCACAATGTTGGAAGGAATCAATTATACGCCGGTCTCCCCTCTTCTCCAGAAACACCGCATGATGGAGTGCCTCCTCTCGCTCCTCTTCTTCGCCAGATGGATCGCCATTCCGCTCTATCAGGTGCCTGCCTTCACAACTTTGCTCCATTGCGCCCCAATGCCCATGGTGGCTGGATGGTGGCTCTCGTTCTTCTTCACCCTCAGCCACAACTACGAGGGCGTAGAGCAGCTCGATCCGCAGGAGCAACCTAGATCAATGCTCTACAGACAAGTGGCAACTTCCTCGAATGTGGGCGGAAAGTGGCTCTGCTTCCTCAACGGAGGACTCAACTACCAGGTTATTATTTGGACTCTTCATTACAAAACATCATTAGAATTGTTTCATATTTTTCGTACTTGTTGCTTAGATTGAGCACCATTTGTTCCCTCGGATGCACCACGGTCATTACCCCAAAGTGGCGCCGGTGGTGCGCCAATTCTGCCTGGAAAAGAACGTGCCCTACAAGCACTTCGAGAGCGTGTGGGCCAACGCCAAGGCGTGCGCCAGCCACCTCTTCGACATGGGCACCAACGCCAACCCCAAGAGCTTCGCCGCCAAGCAGCTCGTCAATTAGGACACGCTGAAACCAACCAATCATTAGGGCGATCAATCAAGCAATTAATGGAGGGATCAATCGACCGCAGATTGAACTAATTAATGGATAGATGAAATATGTCATCGAAAACTCATTGTTGGCCTCGAAGAGGTCTTAGGTTCATAGCTAAATGTCGGATTAGTGCTGAGTGCTAGTAAACATCGATTGGCTTTGCTATATTGTCCAAAGTCATGCTATACTTAATGAATGGGAGGATAGGAAATAGACGCATTTAATTACTCTCAGTTCCATTTTCACCCCTATACATATATTTTACATTTACATACATTACATATTATTTACATATTTTAGGTACTCCCGTAGGTAAAGCGTTTTGGGTTAGAAGCATATCATTCTTTATTTCACCTCCAAGCGTCCAGTAAAAAATGGTCGAGAGGGGGACGTGGCCGCTGCACTTCTTAATCACTAAGCAAATACTTTGACAAATATAAACATTTCATAAAGCTCTTGTAATCAACGCACATTCATCAAAATAAAAGATTGACCAAATAACGCTTCCACGGGACTACGAGCCATTACAATGAAGCTGAGACTGTAGCAAAGCGACGATCTCTTTTATTTGTGCACCCTATAAATGTCTCTTTATGGATTAAAAGCAATTAAAGCGAGTGTTTAGCGCAGCACTCTGTAGTCGGCCCACGCGATCTGACCATCCAGATTGACTCTCTTCAAGTTGTTCTGGCTGAGGTCGGGCTCCGCGTTCATCATGGCCATCCTGACCTCGAAGGGCAACCACGCCAATCTCCGCATCTCATCAGGATCGACTCGCTTGCGAAGAATGCGCAAATTCGACCAATATCGTTTCTTCTCATTCCCCAGGATCTGATCATCGTCATCCTCGGAATCCTCTCCGACTGCCAGGATTCGCAGATTCTTCACCCTCATCAGGGTCGGCACAATGGTCCGTCTCTTCACCGACATCATCTCCTCCGACCTCGGGTCTTGGGCAAAGATGGCGGATGTCAGGGCCAACATGAGCAGAATTTGGGCCAATTTCATCTTGACCCAATACAAGAACAAAAAGAATTAGATTCAGAGATGTATTTAATGTGTTTGGGGACTTTCTGGGAGTGAGATCAAATTGTCTGTGAGTACTTTGATCTGAGGCCAATCCCTTTTATGGAGAGTCAGAGGATGCTGGCCACAAATTGAACTAATGCTTTTTCCGGCTCAAGACGATTCTAGTAGAATGAGGGCGTAAGAATGAGCCTAGAATAGCCACACTATCCGGAATTCTTCAAATTCAACCAATTAGCGTTAAATCTTGATGATAAACAGCTAGAGCAATTTTAGTTCAGCTTCTTATGCATTGCCTTAATGACGTCAAATTATGTTATTCTCAACCTAATTATGGCACTTAATTTCAACTTTAACGAGAAATTCAACTAACGTCAATAACGTCTTTAAATGGCCAGAATTGCGACTACTATTATCATTTCATTCATACATAACCAAAATAAAAAAGTTAAAATAATCTAAAAATGAAGATGTAGTATTCTGCAGAATGTAGGTAAAATCTCTGATATCCACAAAGTTTCTACAATGGTCACCATGCATATGGAAATTGCAGGATTCTTTTTCAATAACAAAAAATACAGGGAAATTCGGACAGTGAGGAGAGAACCTTAAATCTACATGTAGATTTGACTGCATTATAGGTATTAATTTAAATAATGGCATAAAGCATTAGGGTGACACTCCCCCACAGTATTTGACGGTGGAAATATCCTCACATTTGCTAAATAGATTCAAAGCATTTGGTGAATTTGCTAAGTTTTAAGGAAATTTAGCGCATCAAGAAGCATTGGAATGGAATCTTAATGCATTTCCAAATGTATCTTTTCCACTTTTACAATTCTACATGTACATTTTTACGCGTAAGTACAATAGTAAGGCCAGTGAAGAGTGGTTGGCAACACGGATTGTGGCGTCGAGTGTTGGGCGCCTTTCAAGCCGTTTTTGCTGGTCACACCACCGAACGACTCTCTTTGTTTGCGCCGCCTTTTGTTTACTCTCGCCGCCGGTCGCGTCCTCTCGACTTCAGCCACAAAAAGTCGGGGGCCAACACGGAGGCGGCCGACATGGAGAGCAAGGGGAGGCTCGAGGAGCTGCAGGCCAAACGCGAACTTTTTCTGCAGGCATTCGAAAGTGCGCACATTTATTCACATTATTTCTGTTTCGTGTTTTGGTCCGTGTTTCGGATTTCCTTAAATGTCGATTGTTCCGTGTTTACAGAGCCGACACAGATCTATCGCTTCCTGCGCATGCGACACATCGTCTCCGTACTGCAACATTACTTAATCATACTGTTATGCGTGTTATATTTCGTTCATTTTTGCTGATTTTTTTCTCTGTTTTGAAGCCCATTTTCCTGCACCGCAATCTCTCCTTCATGCGATGTCGTCGCTCCAAGCGCCCCGCCACGTCCTCGGCCTTCAAAGTGGACTCTTTGCTGGAGACCAAGTTGAGCAGGATGCGCAATAAAGTGGGCAATAACGGCGGTCAAAACCTGGTCATCAGTCTGTCTGGATTCTGCGACAAGAAACGTATCAAATATGCATGTCTTTATATGATTTGAAGTGTTTTTTCAATGTTATTATTCGATTTCTAAGGTGCAATGTGATTGCGTTGTTAGGTGAGCGTGGGTCGGATCGCGTGAGTGTGGACGCAATGCTGGTGCGGGAGATTCACGAGCGACGTAAGTGCGCCTCCTCGCCCTCCTCGGTGAGCGTTGTCAAGAGCTTCTCCAAAACCGACGTCGTCGTCAACCCCGGCTCGGACGAATCCTCTTCCAACTTGCTCATTTGGTTTGACAAGGAGCTCTTCCAGCACGAGGATCCCCGACAGTGCTCATATTCTTTGGTCTTTTGTGTCAAGAGGACCAATGGCAGCCACGTAATAATCATTCGAGATTGTTTCTTTGTTATGTGTCTTTTCGTTAAAAGTAATCGGAATTCATAGTTTCTCCTTATAATTGCAGACAAGTGTTCAGTCGCAGGGCTCAGCGTTGTCGTCCTCCTCAGCCCAGTCCTTGGAGGGCTCGTCTGAGCCCAAACGACGCAAGTTGCTCCGTGGCTCTTCTTCCTACTTGGATGAGAACAAAATCCTCATGGGCGATTTGAGTGTCTTTGATAGAAAGAATAAGTGTCAGTTGACTAAGGGCGATTATGAACTTGCTCTCAGTGAGAATGAGTGTGGTGAAACTACGTCGATCTCAGCAAATGATCTCGTCAGCAATTGGGTCAAGAGAAGTGTTGCTCATTGGGAAAACTTTACAGTAAGTATAAATTGTAAACCTCATTTTTATGTGGAGCACTTGGTTGAAACTTTTAATTACTCCTATTTTAGCCCAATGTTGAGCCCCTGGAAGCGTTTGAGGCGTCTCCTGTTCTCAAGTTCAAGGTTTGGTGGAGCCAAAAGAAGCAAAGTACACCCGAAAATTCGTCTCCACGATTTCCTAATGAAAAGGAAAAAGCCTCCAGACTGAATATTGGTTATGGCACAAATAATATTACTAGCGGAAATAGAGGTCGCCCCAGTGCATCACGTTCTAACAAAGGTGGCAGGAACAGTTTGTCTAATTTGGATGCCAAGAACAGTTTCAACATCAGTAATGGTCGTGGAAGTCTAAAAATTGTGTATCAATTCTTGTTCAACAATGACTGCAGGCAGCAAACAGAAGCCACCTCAGGCTTTTACTGTCCATGGTGCTCGCTGAACTGCATGAATCTTTACTCTTTGCTCAAACATCTCAAGCTCTCACACCCAAGATTCCTCTTCACCTACGTCGTAAGTCAAAACAAAAAAGGTTTCATTCTTGTTATTCAGTGTGAAAGAGATTGACATTGTTTCTATCAGCCCATTGCGGAGGGAGCGAGGATCGACGTGTGCGTGAGCGAACTCTTTGACACCACCTACGTAGGCAACCCCCACGATTTGATAAGTCAACCCAATGCCTTCTCCCGTCTTGGCCCCGTTCAACGAACCCCAATCACACATGTTTTGGTATGCAAGCCAAAGAAGACGCCTCCGAGCCTCTCAGAGTTCTTAGATGTCGATGCCTTTGACAACGGTGACGGTGTATACCACGGAGCGTACGAGTCCCATCGACCTTTTGTCAGCGGGCACAACAGGTAAAAAGCAATTAATTTAAGTAAAAAATAGATTTTAATTTTGCCTTTTGAAAACTCTAGGTTGTATCATTACTCTACCACAAATCTTCCCATGCCTCCTCACGTTATATTGCACGCTGCATGTGAGGACGAAGTGGCTCCAAGCTGGCTGACTACCAAGATATGTGCCATGATTGACGAGTTCTCCGATGTCAATGACGGAGAGAAGCATTTTATGAAAATGTGGAACTTGCATATGCAACGAAACAAGTAAGATTAGCTTTTACTTTCCATACTCTCAAAGAGGACACTTTAGTTAATCTGAATGTATTGTTTTTTTGATAATAGCTTCGTTGGCGACTGCCAGATCTCGATGGCTCTCACTTCCTTTCTCGAGTCACACGGAGCTCGTTTACTCGAGCTAGGATTGTATCGCAACTTCGTCATTCACTGCTGCAATCTGTTTGAGTTCGGAGTCATTTCGCCTTTGGGTGTGTTCAATGCTTTTTCGAAGATGCAACGCATTTTCAAAGAGCACAACCTACAGCCACTTAAGGACTTTGGCGACATAAAGAAAGAGTGGAAAACGAGGCAAGAAGAAGGAAGTCGAGACGAGACAAATGACACAGAATTTAAAAGAAAAGATTTCTCTGGTATCTTTGGTAAGAGCACCAATGGCAAGAGCGTCAAAGCCGAGGAGGAGAAAGACATTCAGATGCAGGACCACAATGTTTCATCCAGCACTCAGGATGAGCAAGATTTGCAATGCAAAGGCTCTGTGCCGACCATCAAGACTGACCAGGATGACAATGACGATAGCAACAGTCGTAAGAAAACGGAAAAGGCGAGTCGAGGCGACCTGAGCAACAGGGCTAAAGATAAGACGAGCCAGAAGACAGTGACCATGATCAAAATAACACCTTCTTCCACTTAAAAAAGGCCACATTTGTACAATTATGTAATGACAAGGCTGTAGATGTGTTTCAGCTCAGTTCAATCATTGACAGCGCAAATGGCAATAATCCTGACACGTGATATTCACGTGGCAAGATAAGCTAAAAGTGCATAAGCCAAGGGCGTTGAGCGTCCTTTTTTTCAAGGTCGTGTTTTTGTAATACATGCTGTTTCGAGTATCAAAGATATTTAACTGCCACGTGTATTTATCCCCAAGTTTTCCAAGGCCGACACGTTGCTAGAAAGCACCTTTTCCACCTAACTGTCCACTAGACCGACTGCCAGGGCGAATGGCATGCCCTTTATTGACTGTTGATTGTCCACCCACTGCTCCAGGATTTCCCATCCGTCCTCTTCAGTAAACTTCATGATGAGAATGTTATTTTCCTCGTGAACTTTACCGGCCATCACGAGTTGTTCTTGGTCGGTGACCAGCATCAGACGAGCCATTGGAAAGGGGAACTTCGGTCCGCCAATTACGCTCCACTCCTTTGCTTTACGACTAATTATCTGCGAGCCCTTTCTGTCTAGCATCTGAAAGAGATTGATCGGATTGATTTCAGTCAAATGGACTGGGAATTGGAAATGCTCACCGTTCCTCCTGCCAACAGAATTCTGTCAAATTCCTCAATTTCGGTATTCGGCAATCGTCCACACGCGTGGCCCTGATTATACTTCACTTGGTCTTGCAGGTCATTCACAGGTTTTAGATCTCCATCAAACTTTGTGAGGACGACGGTGTCCTCAACATAGTATTTGTCTTTGTCGACGCCCCCGGCAACAAAGTACTGGCCGTCGCCCAATCTGCTCACACAATGATCTCTTCTGCTGCCCAACAAATCGTTATTCACCTATTAAATGAACAAATGTTTAACAAGTCATTAAAGTAGACACAGTAACAAGAGTTTTTTTAGCTTTGTTCTAACCTGGGCCACTTCATCGGGTTGCTCCATGTCGAGCTTGAAAGTGTACACGAAATCGACGTCGTCATCCACGCCACCGAGAACAACTTGGTTATTATCCAAGATGGTGCACACAGCAAAAGCTGTACTGAGCATCTTGTTTAATTTGGTGGAGGAAGGGGCCCATTTTTCGGCCTTCATGTCGTAGAAAAAGCACTTTTGGTCTTCGCAAAGCACTGCCTTCCCCTCCTCATTACTGCATGCCACCTCGACTTGACCCAGATTCAAAGGGATTTGGGATTGGTCAAGGGGCTTGCTGTGCATCTCGGACGTTTTCAGGGAGGCGCGACGAAGGTAGACCTCGGGGTCCTGCCCCCGCGTTATGGGGTGGATGAAGAAGTCTGGGCAACAACAAGAGAAGAATGGGGTCACAAATTGAGTAGTATGTACCAATCATTTATGAAGTTTAGTTTGTTGTCTTTATTCAAATCTCCTCACAAAGTTAGGCTTTCAAGAGAAACAATCATCATTTTGAACCTAGTCATTTTAAGCATTTATTCCAACAAATCTAACTGCCCTACTATTCCTCTGTAATTTTTGATAGTTTTTTAGAGGGATTATTGGAATTTTGAAAAAGCACTTGGAACAGGTCCTTCGCAGTCGGTGCTTGCCAGTTGACAGCGACGGCAGTCGATTCTTCTCTGGCAATCTTTGAGCAGGGAGCAGACGTCGGATTCGTCATCGTACAGGGACCACTGGCACTCATCGTCCGTCTGACATTCCTCAAAACACACGGTATTCGTCACCTGCATCGACCTGAGCTCCTCCCCAATGCATCTAGTATAGTCAATTAAGGGTCATTTAGTAGGTGAATCGGTAGAACAATTATCTCTCCTTTCACCTGTAGGGCTGGAAGCAGTTGTAGTCGTCCTTGATGTCGCATCCATATCGACTGGTGATGATTTCCTTTTCGGCATGGTCGTCGTAGCTTTCGCAGGATGTGAGCAAAGTGCAGGTGCCGTTGGTCTCTTCGAATTCGAAGTAACTGCAGGAGTTGGAAGCCTCCTCATTGCATGATTCAAGACAACTGACCAGATCGCTGTCTTCGATCACTTCGATGATCGTGTCGACATTGGCGTCGCACCTGATGCCCGAGGCGAAGCAACCGGTGAAGCTGCACGTCTGGAAGCCCCAAGAGCATTCGGCGCATGTATTGCTTGAGGTGCACTGCTGGTACACTGTCGAGAAGGAAGAATTTTTGAGCTCATCAACAAAACAATACTTTAAAGTTTTGGGATTTCATTGATAGATGAGTTAATTACGTGAACAGAGTTCCGTTTTTTCGTCTAGCACGTAGACGTCGCACCCCTCTGTGAATCCGCATTCTTCGGCGCACGTTTCTTGGTTGACCCCGGAAAGTACTTTGAGCAGGACGCCCGATTCGCACCGAACATTCTCGAAGCACCGAGTAGGAACCGCCGCCCTTTTGCCAATCAATCAATCAATCAATCATTATCTGTCTTAATTGACTAAGATATATGGGTTTTACTGGAGTCCTGAAAGAGCAGCTAGCAAGTAAAGGAGAACGAAAACCTTCCTTGAGTCCTGCATTTCGTCTCTTCTTTACTTACTTATAGAAGCCCTAGACGAACCTTGCCCAATACTAAGAAGGATGCTTTTATTGACCCTTTCTGTTCCTTTTTATAAAGATTTTTGCTTACATATGTTAGTGCCAACGTGGCTCAAATTCGACCAATTAGGAGTCAGAAAGATAGCCGCTTTTTTGGCTCGAGGTCAGGACAATAACAACAAAATGCTATTTAATGTCCATTATGTGCTGTTTGCATTATTGGGGTTTGACGGGGCGGATTCGATTTTGCATTATGCCTTACACAAAAAAAACTCAATGTTTGCATTGCTCCTTTTTCTAA
>JAOXNJ010240833.1:0-15373 GCA_028566655.1 Metis holothuriae | reverse complement strand
AAAATAGCGCAAATTTGCGATACAGATGCATTTTTATAGACTTTTTCATAGCCTCATAAAATTTGCGTTTTGGCTCCAAGGACTTTCTAAGTGGTTTTCTGTTCACACATACTTTGGCGACCTTTTATCTAAATATTGTCCGAAATTCCTTTTACAGGATTGGTTCCCTAACACTTCTATCCATATATTTTCGATATCAATACATACATTTATGTAAGTCTTGCTTTACCCCTTTTTGCCCATAATTTCTGTAATGGAAGTAATGAGTCTCAATTACAACTAGGTGCTTGCTTCATCAATTGTATCATTAAAGGCTAGCCTAATTCCTGTTACCACGTTACCAGCGGATCCTGATTATTGATAGTAATTAGAATGTGCTAAATTAATAGCTTTAGTGAAGGAATTACTGCTTGATGAGGTGATCGATCAGCATTGCAAAATTGCTATGAACATTGTCTAGGCTCCAGGCAATCACTTCCTCCTTATACTCTTTATACCAAACCTCTTTCATTATTCGCAGAGTTTCATTATTCGAGTTTTACTTTCACATCAGTTCGAAGTTTGTTGTGCTTTGCAACTGCGATGACGTCACAGCCTTTTGGGCCAATCAGCGCGCTCCATTTTGGCCGCCATCGCTCTCGACTAATCAGATTGCGTTTATGTAGATAGTGGATGTGGGTCACTCTCGCCATTTCTCGCGTCTCCTCGTTTCTTCAGACCTCGAGCAACGTGGGCGAGTCAAGTGCGTCGCCATTCCATTGTAGGTCACTAAAAATTGTTTCTTTGCCTAACCTGCGTTCAGAGGTACTTTTCGCGTTTAATCTTCTAATGGTTTGCATCATTGTTTACTCGTTTTTGTTTGTTACAAAACGTCTTTTTTAGTGCAAACAGAGTTTCGCGATGAGCCGCCCGTTCACGCGTCTATCCGCGTCGGTGCGTCCGCTGCACTACAACCTTCGCCTGAAGCCGAACTTGGAGGCGCTCACCTTCCGCGGCTGGCTCAACGTCGACCTGGCCGTCAGCGCGGACACGGACGACATCGAGTGCAACGCGGCCGAGCTCGAGGTGGAGAGAGTGAGTGTGGCCGACAACGAGGTGGTGCACTTCTCCCTCGACAAGGAGCAGGAGCGCCTCAGCGTCAAGCTCAAGTCCAAGCTGGCCAAGGGCGAGGAGGCCAGGATGAGCGTCGTCTTCGACGGCGTCCTCAACGACCAGCTCAGAGGCTTCTACAGGTCCAAGTACGTCGTCAAGGAGAAGGGCGAGGAGATCAATAGATTCGCCGCCGCCACGCAGTTCGAGGCCACCAGTGCCAGGAGGTGCAAAGCGATAATTACAATGACAGTCGGACAATATTGGATGAACAACTTAATTTTTATTTGTTCGCAGATGTTTTCCCTGTTGGGACGAGCCGGCGTTGAAGGCGACCTTCGCGCTCTCCGTCATCGCGCCCGAGGACCGCGTCGTCCTCTCCAACACGCCCGAGACCGACCAAAGGGACGCGGAGCTGGACAAGCTGTGCGCCGAAGGGGTCGTCGAGACTGGACAGAGGTCGACTCTACTTTCAATATTTTAGCAGAGCTAGTCCATATACCTATTGGAAGATGATTCCGATGGAGATTGGAAATTGAGAGCTGTTATAAAATGTTATTTTGTGATTGCAATGTTGAAAATGGTCAAATATCTATAATTAACACATTGAGTTAATATGCTATAATGTCAATAAATTTTTAATAATTAAATAAAACATTTAAGTTGATCTTATATTTGTCATTTTCAAACCCACAATTTAGGTGTTTGTTAAACTTTCTTCCAATTTGGTGGTTTCATTTAAGTCACTAAGCTTTACATAATTGTCTTCTAATTCAAAACAGACTAGTACAAAAATAAATGCAAATATTGAATTAGCAAACGAAATTAGGAACGCAATGTGAAAATACGTACGAGTACGTACCAATTTTGTCAAAGATTCTTCAGTTCACCAAAGCTTGAAAACTTGTTTGAGCGTATTTTATATTTTGAATGGATATCACAATGACCTTTTTTATGCCCAACAGGTTGGTGAACTTTGACAAGACCCCTGTGATGAGCACTTACCTATTGGCTGTAGTGGTGGGCGAGTTCTCTCATCTCTCGACGACGACCAAGTATGGCCAGGAGGTGCGTGTGTTCACTCCCTTAAACAAGGCTGAGCAGGGTGAGTTTGCATTGCTATCGAGCCAGAAGTCGCTTGAGTACTACACCGACTTCTTCGACATTCCTTATCCGCTGAACAAATACGATTGCGTGGCCCTGGCCGACTTCGAGATGGGAGCCATGGAAAACTGGGGTCTCGTTACCTTTAGAGAATCGTGCGTCCTCATTGATCCCGCCAACAGTTCTGCCATCAAGTAAGTTGGGCACTTCTAATAATTCTTTGATAATTCACAGTAATCACTAATCACGATTGTCTTTCTTTGACTAACATAAAGCAAAGAGTGGGTGTCCGAAGTGGTAATGCACGAGATGGCTCACCAATGGTTCGGAAACCTGGTAACGATGGAGTGGTGGACTCATCTGTGGTTGAACGAAGGCTTTGCCACCTTTATGAGCTTCCTCTGCACGGACAGCGTCTTCCCTGAGTTCACCACTTGGTCTAACTTTGTGACGAGCGTGTTCATACCAGCATTGGAGCTCGACGCCTTATCCAACTCGCATCCCATCGAGGTCGAGGTCAATCACCCTGATGAAGTGGACGAGATCTTTGATGACATCTCTTACTGCAAGGGTGCGTCCATCATCCGGATGCTCTTCTTCTTCATTGGCGAACAGGCCTTCAGAAAAGGCATGCACCAATACCTGAAACAGCACTCTTACGCCAACGCCTTCACCGAGGACCTGTGGCAAAGTTTGGCGTCGGCCAGTAAAAAGCCCGTCGACACCATAATGACAACCTGGACCAAGCAAAAAGGCTTCCCTGTCATCAACGTTGACTCTATCGACTATCTCGATAACAATTGCAAGTTGAAAGTTAGTCAGCGAAAGTTTACAGCTGACAACACCGTGGTGGAGGATCAACTCTGGCACGTTCCCATCAACATGATCACTCAGAGTGGCAAGAAATCGCAGTTCCTTCTTGACAAGAAGCTAGACACCATAATCGTCGAGGATGTCAAAGATGGCGAGTGGGTGAAATTGAACGCTGGCTGGGTCGGCTTCTATCACATACACTATCCGAACGAATACTTGTCCAAGTTTGCGGCGGATATTAAGGATCAAAGTCTGAATGAGATGGATCGCTTGAACTTGCTGAACGACCTCTTCGCTCTTGTCGAGTCGGGAAGAGTTTCGTCCTCGGAACCTTTGAAGTTGCTCCAGTTCTTTAAGGAAGATGACAGCTTTATTGTTTGGAGAGCTATCAACAACTTTATTGGAAAGCTGCTCTATCTTGTTGTTCACGACAAAACAACCTTGGAGCACTACAAGGCCTTTGTTTGCAATCTCTTAGATGGCGTGTACAATGAGGTTGGCTGGGAGGCCAGCGAGAACGAGAAGCACACTCATAAATTGCTCAGAGACTCGATCCTCTCGAGATTGGGTTGGTGTGGTCATGAGAAAACTGTGGAGATGGCGAAAAAGCATTTTGAGCAAGTTGTGACTGAATCTAGCAGTCTCAACGCAGACCTCAGATCAGCTGTTTACAGGACTGTTAGTGCTCACGCCGACCAAGAGACTCTTAATCAGCTCATCGAACTTTACAAGTTAGTTGCATCACATGTCCCTTTGAACATTATTCCAGTTAATTTTACCCATTTTCTTAGGTCTTCGAGCTTGGCAGAGGAGAAGCAACGCATTGGCACCAGTCTTGGCTCCTGTCAGGATCCCCCTCTGCTTTCTCAAGTGCTCGAATTCAGCTTGACTGACCACGTGAGGGCTCAAGACATGCCCATGATTGCCGTTGCAGTTGGCTCCAACCCTTGTGGTCGCGATGTCTTCTGGAGCTTTTTTAAGTCCAACTTCGACACGCTGCAAGGCCGCTATGGCTCTGGCGGCCTCATGCAGCGATTAGTCACAGGAGTAAAAACCTTTGCCAGTGAAGAAGTGGCCAACGAGGTTGAGGAGTTCTTCGAGGCCAAAGGCAAACCCGTGGCGAGGAGTGTCGACCAGACAGTGGAGCGCATTCGCACTCACGCTGCGTGGTGGAAGAGAGACGAGGAGCACATAAAAAAGGCCCTGGCTGAAGGTGCCACGAAAGAGTGAAATTGACATGGCTTATTGAAAGTCAGCTTTTATTTAAGTAGGATTTGATCTTTTCTTCCCCTACTTTATCACTTAATTCTCGACTTCTTTCCGCTTTTTTGAAAAAGGGTAGACCGCCAGCAAAATTTAGGTTTCATTGAACTAACAACGATCTGTGTCATTCAAATCCCGTGGGCCATTTCTAGGAACCAGTTAACCACCATTACTGCTGCTCCGTGTGGATCAGACAGGGAGCTGGCTCCTTCTAACGATCATCTTGGATACCTTTCATCACAACAGAACTTTTCTGAGGCGTATTAATAATCGCTAGGACTCAAATTCCGAAACCTTAAGATCTGAGTTTTTCTCCCGCGAGATTTTGATAGCAATTTAGCACGTTCACATTTCAAGGTTGGCCATATTGGCACGATGCTTTTAGACTTTGACCGAATGAAATAAATCAGTTAGAAAGAAATTTTGTCTGTCTGTCTTCAATAGCATTTAGTATTTAAACGCATTAAACAACATTTTAAATGTCGCTGAATTTTAAATTCCAGGTTTTGTGCTTGAAAGTTAGCAAGACATTTATTTGTTAGGCGCAGTGACATAACAAACGTCAACGATAAGGGATTTTTTCAACTTTAAACGGGTCACAAAGAGCAGAACAAAGGATGAAGTACGAACTTCGGTTTTGCGACGTAAATGAACGATTTACGTCAATCCGACCTGAAACCAATCCTTGAAAACAGGCCATTGATAAGAGGAAAAATTCCCAAGTAACGTTCTGTCTCTGGTCATTGTCACTCAAAACAGTTTATTTGCTTATAAAATACTTGGAAATTATGTCAAAAAAGATCACTGCAAAGAAGCCAGTCACTCCCATTTTATGTAAAATTTTGCTTTATAAGAGGTGAGAATGAGAGATAAGTCAGTCTGTTCTCGTTCTTTGCATTGAGAGGACAAAGAAAAATGAGGAGCCAAAGTATTACTCTTTGCATTCTTGCATTAGCAAGTTTGACTCGTGCAAAGATCCAGTACAATGGGTAATTATTCCAAAATTCGAAAATGAACTTGACATCTTATATTTATTTTTTTGGTTTTTTGTTTTGTTTTCCTTTTTGGAAAGGTTCCAGGTCCTGAGAACTGCAGTGCCCAACGAGAATCAGTTCGAGGCTCTGAAGATTTTGATGAATCAGAGCGAATTCGACTTCTGGAAACTTCCTTCCCTCTCAACTCCCTCTGAAATCATGACGTCAGCCCAAAATCTGCACAAATTGACCTCTTTTTTTGCAGAAATCAAGCTCGATTTCGACGTCAAAGTCGACGATGTCCAAAGGTTAGGCCAAATATGAATAAAACAACTCAAATTCATTACTTCATTAATGTTCTTAATTACTTCATTACCATTTTATTTCTATTTTCTATATATTGTTGTGAAGACTGATTGAGATGTCAGAGCCAAGTGCGAGAGAAGCGAGGAATGAGAGCGCATTTTACGATCTCACCTGGGACAACTACTACAAAACTGACGTTATTCTGCAATATTTGGAATATTTGGAGAAAAACTACGACTTCGTCAGTACGGAGAAAATTGCGACCACGTTTGAGGGCAGAGATGTGGTTGCAATTCGCATTGCCAAGGCCGGAGAGAACAAGAAGAACGTCTTTATTGAAGGCAGTCAGTAATCATTCAATTTTGAAAACAAAACGAAAAAAACAAAACATTTTTTTAAATCAATAATTAATTAATCAAATTTCGTTTCAGCTGCTCACGGTCGCGAATGGATCTCGCCTGCCGTGGTGACCTATCTGATCAAGGAACTGGTGGAGCATCACGAGGAAAATGCGCGTTACTTGGACAAACTCAATTTCCACATTGTCCCTGTAGCCAATCCAGACGGCTACGATTATTGCTTTGATGAGGTGAACAAAAAGTGGAAAAACTCTAAAAATCGAAATCAAAATACATCTAACGATTTTCGTTTTTGAAAGGATCGACTTTGGAGAAAGACCAGGACCCAGGAGCACAGCAGTGATTGCCCAGGAGTAGATCTCAACCGCAATTATCCCTTCGATTTCGGAGGTTTTTCCACCAATAAAAAAGGCTTAAAAACAATTTTTTATTAAATTAATTTAATTGAATTTATATATTTTTTGAAAATTTTAGGCGAGTCTACGAGTAGCAATCCTTGTAGCAGTGTTTTCCGAGGCAGTGAGGCTTTGTCCGAGGCCGAAAGTGCTGCAGTGGCCGAGCTCTTCTCCGGTTTGGATCCCGTGCCAGAACTTGCTCTGCTCTACCACAGTGCAGTCGACTGCTTCCTCTACCCCTATGGCCACGATCACGACGAATTTCCCGATAACAAGGAGGAATTGGTGAGCCAAAAAGTGAAAAGTTGGAAAATTTTCTTATTATTTAATTACATATTTCTCTTCATTCTCTTTTTTTCAATTTCTTCTCGTAGATCCAGCTTTGCGAGGATGCCATGGCCGCTCTGAACGAGGTTGATGGCCAAGACTTCTTCTGCATGAAGGCCACCAGTCTTTGTACATACTGACACTAAATAGAACAATTGAATTATTCCCAAGGCAAATGTGCACGATATTTTCTGAGGAGGAAAGCACAATTTGATTGCAGATCCCGTGGGAGGATCTGCCATGGACTGGATGGCTTCTCAGGGCGTTCGGTTCGCCTACACGCCCGAACTCAGAGACAACGGATACAGTTGGCTGCTCCCACCCGAGTTCATCTTGCCCAGTGGCCAGGAGAACTGGGCTGCACTCAAAGTCATGATGGACAAGCTTCTAGAATAAGGACTCTAATAATAATTGAGGCATCCAAAAAAACGGAAAATTTGGCAAAATTTTGCTTATTTTGTGTCTAAAGTTAAAATGCTTCGTTAATAAACGATACATTTAGGACCTAAAGGATGCGCCCACCAAATCGGGAGTGACTTTGTTGGCCCATTTCTCCGAGACCTTTGGGTCTTTTAGCCTAAACATTTCACAATACAAACTAGAAATGTTGGCAAAATTACCCAAATGAAACTTTTTTCTTATCTCGCAACTCTTGTTTAAAAAGACGAGAAAGAATATCTGGAAGAAGGGCTTCAACTTACTGCGCCCTCCCAGTACAGAGGCATTACAGTGGGGTGCCCAAGTGGCCTCATGGGCTAATAGAGCCCTCCCAAAATCGACCCTAAAGATGGATTGTACCCCTAACAATTCGTGTACCTTTTGCCTGAATATTTATCCACGTTTCCCCTTCCTCATTGTGTCTTATGTCTTGAATAACTTACTTCAAGTTGTTCATGGCAGTTGCTTTTTATGTATACAAATGTGTATATGTATTTCCTATGTAAGGACAGTAATAGGCCATGAATTATGTGGGGGAGGCGTCGAGCAATCCAATTCTTGGCCCTCGTCCCAAGGGCCATCTTTCTCTCTGCCTAACAAACATTTGTACTCAGAATAGGTACGCAGACTTGTACTCTTAGTATCTTATACAGCATTATAAAATACTTCATTCCTTGCGAATGAGCCGAGCAGTGCGACAAAGTGGAAGAGCTGCACCTACTTAGTGCAGAAGTAGGCAGAGTGTAGAACGCATAGATTTAGGTAAAGCATTTAGTAATGAATTTGTTTAAAGCGAACATTTTGGCCCTGCGCATGACTGTCATCTTGGGCGAAAGCACAAAAAAAGCACATCCTTCCAACTTTCCCAAGAAGTTGACTTACACTTAATCGCATAGCTAAGAATCGGCTTTGACAATTAATTGTTGATTATTGCTAAATCAGTCCAAAAATGAGAGTGGACGAGGGGAAAATGAGCGTGGAGAATGAGTATTTGCGCTTTCTTGACGCCCGTCTCGCCTTCCTGGCGGCCTCGGACGACTCGGACTCGGACGAGCAGACCAAGGACAGCAACGACCTCGTTCGACCCAGGCAAATGTCAAAATTTGGGGATTGATTGATTTCAAAACCCAAGTTGACCTAGGTTGTGTTTGGCCAGAAGGAAGCTCGGTCGTGCGCTGAGCAGCGAGACGTGCGCCCCCAGCACGTCCACGGGGAAAGGCGCGTGGTTCCGCGTGCGCCAGATGATCGTCAAGCGTCGCGGGAGGAGTCTCGATCGCAAGAAGAAGAGCTGCGACAAGCACGTGAAGCGTGACAGATCGCTGGGAACACAGCAACAACGACTTCTGGATGGCGCCAATAAAACTGCGTTTAAGCCCAGATTAACCATCACCATGGCCTCGGGACAAGAGAGGACTCTGGGATCGCCTCCAGTTCAAAGTCTGTCGGCCCACTCTGCAGCCATTAATAATCAGCAATTTGCCTTTGATTCCAAGAACAGTTTGGAGCAGAGCAGAAATAAGAGGCAAAATAACAACGATCAAGTGACAAAGAAGAGCGATAGTCTGCCATCAACACCGATTAGGACCAAAGACAATCATCAGGGCAGGGACAAGGCAGTCTTTGTATACAGTGACTTGGGTATTCAGCAAAAATCGGTGCTTTATTTCCTCGCAACACTTTTTTGTTACAGCAATTTTGATGTAGATTCGAAAGGAAGTGGTGCGCAGCACTCGCTCGGCGGTGGCACTCGAGATGGACTTGATCAGACTGGAGCGACTTCCTCGTACAGACTTCTGGCCGACGAGAGCTCGGGCGCCGTGAAGAAGAGCAGCGGCTCCTCCTCCACCTCCACCACGGAGAGCAGCGGTCTCTTCCCGACAACGGAGGCAGAGCCCGCGTCGCCGCCGCCCAAGTGCAACGACAATGTCAACTCGAGGCTCAGACAAGCAGGCATCAAGCCCGAATTCAGGCGCAAGGCAAGAACCTTATTTCTACTTCATTAATTAATCAACAATCTACGTAATATGGGTTCAATTAAAAGGACAAAAAAAAAACTTCAATACATAAACTTACTAGTTTGCCGAATGGGAGGTGCGCAAGGCGTTGGCGGGTCACCGCAGCTCGACGAACTTCGACGAGCTGCGTCAGCTGATGCCCGACGACTTCGCCAAGAAGCTCGACCAGTGGGAGATGCTCAACGCCAAGGACGAGCTTCAGCAGCAGAGGAGAGATGTAAATTTACTTCCACAAAAATAGTTATTAGTAATCAATTAACTTTATTAAAAATAGGATCAAATTTGATCAAGTGTTTCTGGTGGTTGAAGTTGCATGGACTCGTTGTTGCAGGATGACGCGTGGGTGGCCGAGGAGATATCGCGGCTGCGAGCCCAGCGCCGGTTGCTCGAGCGCCAGGCCAAGGAGTGCAGGGAGCGCGAGCACAAGTAACAAGTCATCGAGCCACTTAATCACTTAATTGCATAATTAATGAGTTAATTGATTGATTGCTTGGTGTAGATTGCGAAGAGTGCGCAAGAGTTGTCGCCGTCGCCGTCTGACGATCCGCACTGAACGCGGCCAAGAGTTCACGCTGGACAACTTGTCGCATGCATTTGCCAGACGACTCTATCAGTGGGAGACGGAGAACCGCATCAAGCCCGAATTGTCCACACTCACGCTCATCAACACGTGTGGAGACGACACTTACAGCATGAAAGGTGCAATTTCAAGGATGCTTTGTTAATCAAAAATGAATAAATCAATTTTAATCATTAATGAAGTGACGAGGTCGAAGTCGGAGGGCGGCTTCGAGTTGGACGCGGACAACAGACGCGAGCTGATGGCCAGCGTGGAGCAGACTCAAGAGGATTTGGACGACGAGCTGGACGATGACAATGATCTTAGTGGTTTGCGTCGGCTCTGCAAACGTGTCCTTCAACTTGTACTTTTACAAATTAGCTGCTTCACAAATTATGTTTTTTACTTCTTATCTCTATGAATGATCGAAGAATGACGATGTCGACGAATTGACCTTGGCCAACTTGGCGTCGACGCTGGAGCGACTGCGTCCAAGCGAGACCGACTTGGACTCAGCGAAGCAGACCACCAAGGACGCTGACGTCGACATCAAGACCTCCTTTCCGTCGAAGGAGAAGGCCAAGACGTACTTGCTGTAATTACTGATCAATTAATTAAGTGATTAAAAATGACTGCTATATTACAGGCAGTTGTCGTCGAGCAATGCGTCGACGCCAGCGGAGTCGAGCCTGACGCGCTCATCCAGCCTGATGTCGGTGGAGGCGTGCTCCATGCACAGGTTGCTCGAGGCCGACGACAACGACGACGACGACGTGGCCGAGGCGGCGCCCGACCTCGACCACATCTGCTCCCTCGTCCAGCAGCTCAGGGAGCAGGACTTGGCTCTGCACCGGAGTCGCATCAGCAACAAGAATGCCAGAAAGACGCAATAAAGACCCAGATAACGTTTTGAAGGAGCATACCTACATATATCGGTAAAAAGAGCACTACATAACTGTAAATTAGTATAGCATTACATTTTTGGTAAAAAAACGTCGCTCTGAATCGAAATCTTACGTTCAAAAGTCTATCTGTGATTGCTGAAAATGGATTTAAAAGCTTAAGGATGTGAAGTCGGTCAAGTACTCTTCCTCACTTCCTCATACACACTCACTGTAGAACTCTTAATCGCGCTACTCCTTTCACGAGTTTGTTATAACAATTTGTGATTGAACATGGTACTTTATAGCTGGTTAGCCACACACTCTTTTTTATTGGTATTTTAAGGAAGATTCATATGCATTACATTGATGCCTTAAAAGAGAGACTCACTCGACAAGACCTTGACAAAACACGTGTAGGTAGGCAGAATTGACGTGACTGGGTGCCTCAACGCCCTATGTTGTTTGAAACTGATCCAAGCTCGCTTTGTTAGTCGTCCACGTGTTGTGGGCGGCTTTTGAAGTCGGCCACATTGTTGAGCACGATGGAAGCCATCTTGACGACTTGCGTCACAGCTGAGCTCTTAGGGACTTTATGCGAGTCATGATGCTGCACCAGCTCCTGTAGCAACTCCACTCCTTTCTCCTGCTCCAGTAGCACGCAGTACTTAGCTGCAACATAAAAAAAGGAGGATGAAACACACACACGACTTTGCTAAGCACTGTTTGCTTAGGCCTAACCTTGATCAACACAGGTGAGGTTTGCCAGCGCCCAAGTTGCCCACAGTTGACACTGCGGGGTGTGGTGACAGGCGACGAGTCTGAGAATTGGCTCGAAACTCCTGTAGTTGATGTTACGCTGGGTCTCGATACTCCACTTGTTAATCGTCTTCTCCATCCGCGCCAAGACATCCTGTCGTCTGGGATAATCGATTGTCCAGGCCTGTGCTCCGTCGCTGGCCATGTGAGCCAGTACACCGGCCGCATTGTAGCTGACCTCTATGTTGTCCATTTTGGAATCGAGCAAGTGGTAGAACTCATCGACAAATTGTGTCGTCATCAAACAATGCCTCAGGTTGGCCACTTCAGCAACATTGCCCAGTAGACCCATCATGTTCCGCAACAAGTTGTGCTTGCCAGGAAAGAGACGCTTGCACTTCAGGAACAGGTCCATTCCTCCGTTATCCAAAAAACGCTTGCAGTTGAGGGCTGTCTCATCGGTGACATTCCAAAGGCAAGACCAGGAGGTCTCCAGTACGTCGTCACATAACCCGATCTGCAATCGATGTCTGACCAGAGCCAAAAGTTTTTCAATGGCTCCGTAGTCGCCGAGCAACAGCTTTTGCTCTCCATCAACTTCAATGGCAAATGAATTCAGAATGAAGATGCCTGCCTGCTGAATGAACATGTGTTCGTCGTTGCTGTAGTCGGCCGAGATGATGAACAGAA
The DNA here is from genome assembly GCA_028566655.1 of Metis holothuriae. Lineage (NCBI taxonomy): Eukaryota > Metazoa > Arthropoda > Copepoda > Harpacticoida > Metidae > Metis > Metis holothuriae. The sequence continues at coordinate 3,401 of JAOXNJ010240833.1, read as the reverse complement.
TCATGCGCACAATGCGCTCGAAATCGAAGCTCTGTCATCCAGAAGAAGAGAAAATGTAGAAAGACAGCAAGGTTTGGTTAAGTAAAATTTAGCACTGATTAAACGTATGTGCAAATATGAGCTTTATTAAAATTAATTTACTGACCAAATCCTTGGGGATTGAAAGTTGACTGAGAGTCAGACATCCGTTCCTGATCATGATTGCGTGACACTTGTGAGTGAGCATCCCGTTAAGTAAAGTACTGACCAGTTTACGCTTCACCCTGAAGTTTGCATTGATCATCGAACGCAGGGAACTCTTCACTATGTAGTAAAGACCCGCAGCCCCACTGATCTGAATGAGCTGAATGAATCACAAGATTATTAACCCATTATTATGTAAATAGATTTTTGCTTCATGGAAAGTAAAAGATGTTTTTTATACTTTGTCTGTGGGATGAGCATCCATGCCAGTGAGTATAACATTGAGCGCCTCCTTTAAGTTGGTGCACGAATCGTGTGATATCAGGTGGTAAAGATCGTTAAGAACGTTCTCAATGACCAAGGCACGGTCAATGTAGTGACGACCAGATGTCAATATCTGTGATTCGTTAGAGTCTCCTGAGACCTAGATATTAATTAAAATATTTTCGAGTTTAATCTTGAAGTGATTTGTCAAATTTAAGAGATATTTATTAGTGGTGGATCGAGCTGAAAATTTTCGGCTCGCGAGCTGGGAGTGTTCAGCTCGTGAGCCAGCTCGAGCTGAGCAAAGCGAGCCAGACCCTTGGGAGTTTTTCATTTTGCACAAATTTTGCCTTTTCGGCCTTCTGAACCATTGACAGCGTTTTTTTTTTTAGAAAAGAAGGACTTCTAACTCGAGTCTCGGCACTTGTCAATTCAGCAAAATTCGCAAATTTGGCTCGTTTGTCTCAGCTCGCGAGCTGAGACTTGGCTCGCGAGCTGGCGAGCTCGGCCTCAGCTCGCCAGCTCGCGAGCTGAGGCGAGCCGAGCCGCAGCTCGAATCCACCACTAATATTTATTTACGTGGATTGCGGGTATCTTTGACCTCCTGCAAGCTTCATACTGGGTTTTGTACAATCCTAGAAAGTTTAGGGGCTTGTCAACTCTGCACTCCAGTCCTGGGATGTCACAATCAGGGTTGACATCAAATCTACCAGCCTCAAAGACGCCCGTGCCCGCCAAATCGGTTCCACTGATGTCCAGAGACTGTAGTTCGGGCAGGCTCTTTGTCAGCTGGAAAAGAACCTCATTGTTGCCACTGCTGACGTTGCCGGAGCGCTCGTCACTCGTGCTCAAATCCACATGTCTAAATATTGAAAACGGTTAAAGTGAAAGTAACCAAGTAGAATATCTTTAAAGAGTGTCTCACCTGAGTTTTTGCAGCGAACATATGGCGTCGACGCACTCCAATGCATTGTTGACGTTGTGGAGCACAATAGATACGAGATTGGTGAGACTTCTCAGAAAGTTGCCCTCGTCCAGTCCCTCGGAAATGACCATTCCCGAGAGATCGAGATGTGTCAGAGTGGTCAGTGGCCTCAAAAGAAGGTTGAGATAGGCATTGTTTCCTCTTTTGACATATAAATTCTTTATGGACAGCTCTCTGAGTCTTTCTGCCCTGAGCATGTAGCCCCTGTGATGGAATCGGTCGGAGCACTCACTAATGACGGGATCGAGCTCGAGCGAATCCCTGTCCTCCTCGTCCAGATCGTCGTCCTCACTCGAGGGCGGATAGAGATAATCTGGCAGAATTTGCACACTGTTGCCAATATGAAGTCTGCGCAATCGACTCGAATGCACATTGATGTTCTCCAAGCACTCGTGACTCAAATTTTCGCAGTTGTGGATGTCCAATTCGCAGAGCTCGTGCCCGAGCAAAGTGTCGAGGCCCTGATCATCGAGGGAGCTGTCACTGACACACGCTCTCGTCAAGGCGGTGTTGGAGGGCTGGAAGACGTTGGCGGTCGTGTTGTCTATATCGAAGCCATCATCGTGCAATGTTTTGAGCAACAAGTCCCACAGTTGCGGCGGCAGCTCCACTCTGACCACGGATCGAAAGGAATTGGCGCCATCCTCGTCCATGGCGTCGTGACATTTGCGGCTGTAGAGAGAAGGGCGTCTGACAATGTAACTGGCACACAAAGTGCTGAGGGTTTGGGGCTGGTTGTCCTCCCAGATGGACGCGTTCCTGCCGTTGATGAGGCTGGGCGCGAAGAGTCGCGGCCTGGGCACCGGCTGGCCGCCCAAGTCCACCATCGTCTGGCAGCAGCGCCGCGCGTGACGCCGACAATGGGCGTGGTGAAGGCCGTGACGACGACACACGTGACTGCGATGCGTGCACCTGCAGAACCAAACAGCGCCATACAATCATCATTGATGAGTTATGTTAAAAATCGATACGAATTAGAAGAATGTTGGGAAAAGAGAGAGAAGGATGGAATCGCAGAAAGAGTTCAATACTCAATTGAATTGGGTCCTGCTCAAAATATCCCTTTGTTCGAGTGGTCCTGCACAAATGTTCCACAAGGACTCGAATGAAGTGGCACCAAGCAAGACGTAATTAGTGCTGTTGCCTAGGGCCAACGCGTACGAGGCACTGCAGTCATACACAGCGAGTGTACGAGCGCACAGGGTTATCTAATAGGTATATATAGCGCAAGTTGTCTGTCTTTCCGTCTGTCTGTTACCAAAGGCGCCCAAACGGCCGAACCGATTTAAACCAAATTTGACCTGAACGTACTTCGGACACCTGAGACGGACATAGGCTATAGAAATTCGTGATTGATTGCTTGATTGATTGGCAATCACGATGCAAAGTCGCTTATTCAGTGTAGAGGCCGCGCAGCGGCCGTCACTTTTGTACAGTCGAGTCAGTGTTGCGCATGCGCCGCCGCGAAGCGGCCACCACGAGAAGTAGAAAAAAAGAGTTGACTACGGTCGAGTTCGTTCGAGTCACTTTTTCCCGAGCAACGGCCGGGTAGATCTGCTAGTTATATATAAGGTTGAACCATTACGACTATACTGGCCGAGTGACGTCATAAGAGAGTTTAGCATTTTCTCATAAACATAGCATTAAACAACTTTAAGCCCCCAAAAGTCACCTTATTCAATATTCATTTATAAAAAAATGTAGTAATATAAGATCTTCTTCTTTTCCAGCTTTATAACTTCAAGAAAAAAATCAACTTAATTTAACCAATAATGTGGAAGTAGGAGGGGCCGAAAGTTTCATTACTTGACCTTCAGTAATAAAATCTTGCCCCAAGTGATGTCACCCCTGAGCCGACATTACTCGCGACAGCTGACTTTTTTCGGATGGGTCGTAACAAGGTTATTATACCGATCGCGACGAAAGTTGCCGGAAAACTTCATAAGGTCACTGCGACCTACCCAGGCAC
>JAOXNJ010240611.1:0-15380 GCA_028566655.1 Metis holothuriae | reverse complement strand
GTTGGTACAGAGCCCACGTACTTTGTCACGGTGATGTCGTTGCCCAGAGTCACGCATGCCGTCGGCATGATTTGCAACGGCTTTAGAGCGCCTATTTTCTCCAATTCCATCTCGTGCACCAACTGCTCGCGTTTCGCCTGCTCCAAAATGGCCTTGATCTTCGTTTCGTCGGATGCCTCGGCCAACTTGCTCGGTGACAACGACGCCGGAGCTGGCAACGAATTGTGGGGCGTTTCTGGCTTCGAAGACGCACTTGTCACTGGCATTGGCGCTGTTGGAGGCAAGGTTTGAGCACATGCTGTTGGAGCAGATGAAGAGGGAGTGGCTAACACAATTTTGGGCTTTGTCTCTACACTCGCTACCCTGGTCTCCGTCCTCACGACACCTCTTGGCTCTTGCTGTGACACCGGGCTTACAGACGTAATCTGCTTCGCCGTGGTCTCCTCCTCCATCTCCTCCGGCCAGTCGAAGATCGAAGTTGCCGGCTTTGACGAAATAGATAGACTTGACACGTCCACATTCAAGCTCTGGCGACGCTGACCACACGCAGAAGACCCAACGACAGCTCCTCGCCCACCACGTGCCCCTCGACCACCTCGGCCTCCTCGAGTGCCTCTGGTTGTCTTCGAAACTGTGGTGGGTGTGGCTGTCGCCGTGGTCGTTGTTGAAGTTGTGGCTCCGCGTGTGGCGCCTCTGCCTCTCGCTCCTCTCTGGCCTCGGCCTCCTCGGCCTCGTGTCCTATTCAACTCATCGGCATCAGCATTGCCCTCTGAAACCGAGGCAGAGCGACCACGACCGCCTCGACGAGATCCTCGAGCGCCACCGCGACCACGCCGAGGAGTCGTGTCAGGAGTCGTGTTGTCAGGCAACATTTCCTTTGAAGTTTGCGAATCCGAAGCGTCCAACTTGGTGCGAGAATCGTCTTCGGAAGAGGACGCAATGTTGCTTTTGTGGAGATTGGATGGCGACTCATCGACTTCCTATAAATTGATTAAATGACATTTTTCATTAAATGTCATTTAAATTTAAATTTAAATTAGGTCATCAAATCGAGGAAAAATAGAGCTGCGTAAATGTTAAGTAAATTAATGTGGATTTTACCATTTCCTTGGACGTTGAAGCTCCTTCCAAAGACGCTTCAGGTGGGCAATCGGTCTTGATGTCTTCGGACGCCTTCTTCTCCTCCTTATTTATGTTTTTACTGTCAATATTACAAGTATCAAAGTTAGGCTTTTCGCACATGTTTCTGTCAGAGGCAATGTTAATGGTGTCTTCGGTGGGCTCCTCTTTTGCCACATCAATCGAATGTTCGTTGCCCTCAATGAGATTGGCCACGGCAGATTCGGTCTCTTGATCAGCCTCCTTTTTGACACTATCATTAGCGTCTTCCATAAAGTTATGGCTTGTTTTGCCTTCCTCCTCCACGAATTCTTGCTCCTTGGCGTCGACAAAAGACTCGCCTAATAAAGCAGTCACTGCCAGAGCTGTCTCCTCTTGAGAGATTTGAGAAAGGTGTGAGGAGGCAGAATCGCACTTGCTCGCCACTTTTGAGCTGTTATTGGAAGATTTTGTGGCAGGTTCCTCTTTGGGTTCGATGGCAGCCTTATCCTCTTTCATATCTGCTTTTTCTTCGAGGTTGTTAATTGTCGTCTCTTCGTCTTGACTAGGGGTTATGCTGGCAATCGACTTCTCCAACTCCGACTGAAGCACTCTACTCAAACTGAGCGGTTGTTGCTCCGACTTGACGTCTGTTGTTGACTCCGACGTGGTTTCCATGCACTCGCTCTGAATACTCGTCGACTTGTCCTTGTCCTTTTCCTCGTTCAAGGTGTTCGTTGTGAGTTGGTCAAAGAGACTCTCAGCCGTCTCTCTTGGCTCCTCTTTGATGACGCTACTTGAATCTTCAGGACCCTTCGAACTTGGTCTGCGTTTCTTCACATTTGCGGTCTCCAGGGTAGTAGTTGCATTGACAGCATCATTCTTTGTAGAATTATCGTCGTCATCGTCAGTGTCGGATAGTGTTCGAGTCTTGACAGCCACAGTTTTAGGAGCTGAAAAGTGTTTTGTGCCCTCAGTATTGTTGTCCTCATCAGACGAAGACGATGAGGAGGAGGAGGACGATCCGAAAATATTTGACATGCGCTTGTCCAAATCGTTCTTTCTGCTTGTGGCAGACTTGTCATTCTGTTTCAACTTCACTGCTGTGATTCCTGAGCGAGGAATTGCACCATCAGAGTCGCTGCTGGATTGATCTTTGCAGCTATCTTTTTCAAAGAGCGACTTGCTGCTCTTCCTCTTGACGGACTGGAAGGGATTTTGCTCATCCATGCTGTTGTCCTCGTCGGAGCTCGACATTGTTTCTTTCACCTTTGCCACAGCTGAGACGCGGGGCCCCTTGGTTGGCTTTTTACTAGTCCGTTTTTCCATTTCCTCGTTGCTGCTGCCATCTTCTTCGTCATCCTCTTCATCATCAGAGGAACCAAATGCAGTTTCTGCGGCGCTCTTCTTCAAACTAGGGATCTTACCAAAGTTCATCTCAACCGTTGATTTGACACTCTTTTTAATCTTCTTGGGCTTTGATTCCAACTTGACACTTTTCGAAGACATTTCAGAACCTTCGGATTTCTGCACAGACTTCTTCTTTGCCTCAATTTTGCCCGTCTTTGATGAGCTCGACAACGACAGACTCTTTCTTTTGCTGCTCGACTTGGAACGTAAAATGTCTTCATTTTCGTCTCGTCGCTTCTTTTTGATGACGGGTGCCTCCTGTGGTTTCCTGTGTTCGGTCTCTTGTTGCTCGTCATCAGAAGAAGAACTGGATATGAGGTGGTGTCGCGCCTTCTTCTTTGCCGATTTGAGTTTGTCGAGCTCTCCGTGCATCTCATCGTCGTGCTCATCGTCGTCCGAGTGCAGAGTCTTACTGCTCTTCTTGGAGCTGCCTGCTCTCTTCTCCTTGAGCCTGCTGAACTTGGCCAACAGTTCCTCCTGCTTCTTTCTATCCTGCTCCTCCCGACTCTTGACGCAAGATCGGCGAGCCTTCACCTTGTCATACATACTGAAGTAGACGGGATTGTCGGCGTCGAACAGGTTGGTCGGCTCGTCGAAGATGGAGAACTTGCCCTTCGACCTCTCCCCAGTATCGGACGAGTCACCATCGTCATTGTCCTCAGAAGAGTCGCTATTAGAGAGCCTGTTGCTACGACGACCACCATTGCCACTAGCACTAGCATTTGACTTCCGACGACTCGGAGTCTTTTTGGCATTGCTGGTCGTTGCAGCCATAGTGGTGTCTTCCTCCTCCTCGGAGCCAATAGACATTCTGTTTTTTCGCCTCTTGTCGCTCTCCTTGCTGCTCTTGCTAGACTTGTGTTTCTTGCTGCTCTTGTGCTTCGATTCCAATTTCATTTCTGTTTTTGACATCACCTTATTTTGAACTGGCACCATTTTGGACTCCTTCTTGACACTGGGCTTTTTCTCTGAGCTCATCGACAGCTCCTTCTTTATTTTGGGGATTCGACCCATCTTCATGTCAGCATTGCTGACTGTAGTGGTTGAATTTGCGAGATTTGCAGTGGAAGCTACTTTGACCTTCTTTGTCTCCGGTTCACCCTCTAGATTTTGCTCAGCCTCGTGCTTGCTTCCCTTGCTACCCAACTTGGCCAGCTTGCTGCTCTTGTGTTCCGATTCCGACTTGCTGCTCTTGCGTTTCTTGCTGTGACGGTGATGGTGGATGCCACTTGACTCGCGATCGCGTTTGTGATGGTGGTGATGGTGACGATGATGCTTGGTGCCTTCGTTTGTAGTGCTCTCTGTTCCAAAGTTCTCCTTTTTCACCGTCATCTTTGTCTCAACCTTTACGTCTTTCTTTGTGGCATGGGGAATCGTGTCCTTGCCTATGAGGAAATCCTTCAACTCATTGTCTTTTAGCTTCTTTATACTCTTCTCTTTCTTTGCGCAACTCGACAGAGGAACTAAGGATTTTTTCTTCACTGCGTCCTTCTGTCTACACTCCTCCTCCTTCTTGGCTTCAGTCAAAGTGTTATTGGCCTCTCTCTTCACGTCCATGTCGACCTCATTGCTTGATTCGCTACTCATTTTACTTCTTGGAGCAGTGGTCAAAGTGCTCCGATTCACATCGACGCTCTTCTCCATGACAGGTCTCGGTGCGGTCGGCGGGGCCACCTTTCGTTGCAGGATGGAGTGAGGATGGTGATGATGGCCACTTCCAACCATGGAGCTGCCCGACTGTTTTATTGTCGGTTGCACAGTTGCCGACGGCTTGAAGGAAGTGGCGGGTGTCGGTCTGGCGACGAGGGGTTTGATAGGAGTCGGAGTTGCAGTCACGTGCGTCGGGGGGTTCGGCGTCAGCTTTGTGCCCAATGTCTCCCCAGTGTGCATCAACGGCTTCACCTGTCCAACTGTCTTACTGCTACCTTGAGCAGAGCTCATCATTGGCGTCGAAGGCGAACAGGCGGTTGTTGGAGGTGCCTTGGGCAAAGTGGAAACAGGACTTCTATTCGACTCGGTCGAGGTAGCACTGGAAATTGCAGAAGACGACGGAGGAGGCTTCGTTAAAGGCTCGTTTGATGCTCCAAGACTCGATTCTGCTTTATCAGTTTTCTGGTCAATGGGAGTACTGGCAACTGACATCTGTCGACTGACAACTGATGGTTCCTTGGAGACTGCCAAGGAAGACGCCAAATGGGTGGTCGAAGCAGGTGTACTGGTATTTGTTGTAGCACCGACAGAAGCAACTGTTGTAGTTGTTGATGTCGTTGCTTCTGTTGTTGTCCTCGTAGTCGATAGCGACGCCACCGTCACTGCAGATGGCAATGATGCCGCCATAGATGCCGTTGTCGTTGGTGCCGTTATCTTTGGCAAAGTCAGTGTTGTGGAAGTGTTTGTCGACATTGTGGATGTCGCATTTAACGTTACAGGAGTGGCAGCAAAGGAAACTTTTGTTGGTAGGTTGGAAAGCTTATGAGGCAAGTTTGTGAAGGGCAATGAGGCCGTGTGGCCTAAACGATCTTCAGATGACGCCAAGAGAGCAGGAGCAGAAGATGGAGTGGGAGCAGGGTTGATTGGCGACTTGCTTGCGCTTGGATCGAGTGAGAGGGTTTTCGTAGCCGTACCCCGTCTCGTTTGTTCACTTTGACTTAGTGATTCCAGTCGCTTGGAGTCCTCATCAAAGACGCTTCGACGTGACAACAGCTTCTGCACGATCAAGGAGGGTTGATGAGTCTGTGAAGAAGTGTATTTGAAGAAGGATGGCGTCACAGAACCACTGGAGCCACTGCCATGAGCAGTCGCTGCTTGAGAGCTCGGTGTCATGCCTGCAGTACCAGAGGACCAGCGCTCGAACTTTTCATCCAGTGCCTTGAGCCGCTCGTCCAATGTTAGACTGTGGCCATCGGATGGAGTGTTGGAGGCGTCGTTGTCGGTCTCGTGACTGTTGGAGTCTGAGACTGGGCTTTTCAGACGCGGATCCTTGACAGCTCCAAAGGCGTTTGTATAAGGTTGCTTGGGAGAGCCAAAGATGCTGCTCACATTAGTCACTGCTGGTGCCGTGGCTGGAGGAGACTTTAATTGCGCACTGACTGATGAGGGAGTGCTCTTGACCTCGGAGACACTGACATGGAGTCTCGGGTCGCGATCCCTGGAGGGGCGACGCACCTTCGTGGCAATGGAGCAGGAGGAGGAGGAGAAGAGCTCTTGGGCAAACTTGGGCAAAGGCAATGACATCGGCTCAGATCTCACGACTTGACGAGCAGCGTGTCGTTCAGAATCGGCCGACACATCCGTCTTGACCTCAGAAGCCAACGAAACCAACCCCATTTCCAGTGGACGCGTCTTGGAGACCACGTGTTTCGGCACTAAGGGTATTTCTCTGGGAGAAGAGGCCAAATCGAGGAGATTGCCTCTTTCTGACGACAGACGACGTGTCTTGTTTGCAAGTCGATTTTTGCGTTGGCGACCGTGGGTGAGAACTGACAAGGAGGAGACGAGCAACTTGCCGGTGTTCTCGTCTTGTCCAGTGCCATGTGTACTGCTTGATTTATCCTCGTCTGAGGAGCAATCGGAGATATTCTCGTGGTGTGGATTGCTCTTGGCCGCGTTGAGACGCATTCGAGGATGAGAACGAGGATCTTTGGCAGTTGTATCAGCCACACCATTTAATGCGCAAGACTTTTCGCTCGCCTTTGCATCCGTTCTGCGAGGAAAAAATACTTTTGTCTCAAGACACGAGCCAGGAAGTATAACAGATTATAAGAAAAAAGTGAGCAACTTTGACTGCAATCTTTTTAGCACTTACGTATTAGATTCGGTCGTCACGGTGTCTGTGGAGGACGGTTTGGGTGCCAAGTTTGCTTGTGCTCTACGACACGACTCGAAGAAAACCGAGCGACTCTCGTGCGATGCGTAGTCGCATTCGATGCGTGAATTACCAAACGTACGGCCGCGCAGCTCTAACGTGGCCCGTTGAGCACTCAATATCTGGAACATTGAACGATTAAGTATGATGACTTAAGTGCTAAATTAGAGGAAACTTATCGTAGATTTGAAAGGCAATTTTTGAACTAGGACAGACTTGAGTCTCATTGTATAGGAGAGAGTTCACTATAGTGCGTAAATGATTTACCTGATCGAAATAAACGAGAGCTTGTCCCAGTTTGTCGTCGAAGCACACGTCATCCACCTTGCCGAACTGAGCAAATTCGTTAACGAGACACTCTTTGGTGACATCTGCTCCAAAACCCCTGCACCACACGCACTTTGTGAGCATTGGCCGAGCAAAGCCGAGTTTAAGCCTGTTTAACTCTGAGTCGCTGGAGAGACCCGCACAGGTCGTTGGAGAGAAAACAGAGGCGTCGGTGGCGTTGAACCTTTTGATGGCCGTGCACACACTGCGCACGTCCTTGAACTGCACCCAAGCATAGCCTTGGCTTCGTTTCAAGTCGACCTCTAAAATCTCACCGCATTCGGACAACTTCTCCTTGAGTAACTCCACCATTGTTGTGGACGACTCCATCGATTTCGGCCCTCCCAAAATAAGGTTGCCGACGTGAAGCGTGCGCGAGGCGTTGGGATGGAACTCGTCCATCTCAGCGTCGCTAGGGCGATGGAACAGCCGTCTGATGTAAAAAGAACAATACAGTAAAGGGCCTAGAAAAAAACAAGTGTTACAAGTTTGGGAATTGAGGGCAACTGGGTCTTACTTGTGTTCGACGAGGGTGTCATCGAGCAAGTAGGGCTCGACTTCGAGGCCAGATGCCCAGGCGCCCGACGAGGCGTTGCCCAACACGGGCGAGGAGACGAGGCCCGTGTTGCTGCAGCAGGCCGCGACGCGCTCCGTCTCCTCCACGGCCTTCAGCGCGTCCACCTTGGACGCGAAATACACGATGGCATAGCGGCCCAACACCGGCTTCGTCGCGTCCTCGGTGGAGCAAGTGCTGGGACGCACGAGGCGCACAGACACCACTGAGAGCGCCAACTTCTTGTACTCGGAAATCAGGGATTCCTTCAGGCAGAGATCTAAAATCGAAGCATCATTTCCACACATTACTAATGTTTCAAAGAGATTCTGTGATTGCCAATAAAATTTGATAAGTGAAGGAGGTAAAATTTGTCGTACTACATATTTTTTCTTTTCTTTTTTTTTTTTAATAGATGGCTGCTATTGTGATTAACTCACCACTTGATCGTGCGTTGAGGTGACGCACAAGGATTGCACAATTGGTTCTGGCAGGGGCGAAAGCTTCGCGTCTCCTGATCATCGTCTCATTTGCGTTGTTTTGGCTCTGATGTCGAATCGAACCTGCATTGCTGGCCCTCGAATGAAAGCCAACGTGCTCCAGACCTCGAGAGCCGCGACGATGGCGATCGCGATGCCGGTGTCGGTGATGCTTTGGTCGATTGCGGTGGCCGCGTTCACTGGTGTCTTCGTTGTCCGACGAAGACGTGAGGTGCGATGTCGAAGATGCTCTGGATGACGACGATGACGACGTGGAACAACTCCTCCGGTTCATGGACGAGAAGGAGTTCATCTCCTCACTCTTTGAGCCGAACTTTTTTGACCGTCCTCGCGGCTCTTTGTCGCCATTGACCGAGCGTTCATCCCCTGACGAAGACGGCGAATCGTCCACCACCGAGGGGACCATGGTTGTTGTGGTTGTCGTATTGGTGGCGGCAATCGAAGGCTGCGTGCTCAGCTCCCCGTCACCAAGCCTCGCAGTCTTGGTGTGGCCATTTATTCTGAGGTTTATTCGCTCCTCTTCGTTCCTCCTACTGCGTTCGGTCTTGCCGAGTCGGCTATGAGGGGCCATGCGACTGCTGCCACTGGAACGGCGATGTGAAGACGAAGAGGTGCGATGATGGTGATGAACAGAGTGGTGATTGTGGGACCGGTGATTGTGATGACTTGTTGGATGCCGTCGATGTGAGTGATCACGATGAGAACGACTTTTCGCCCTGTGACCAGCACTCCCCGTTGAGCTGGCAGTAGAGTGTGCAGGACTACTATTGCCTGCCACTGCATCAACGTTTGTCTTGAAAAGTGGTGAAGACAAACCCGACAAATCCTTTTCCGTCGGTAAAACGCGACTTGGGACGCCTAACGGCATGGACTCCGACCAAGAGGGCCGTAACGACCTGAAAACGACACAAAACGAGTTCCATTAATACTCCATGTCATATTGAGATGGTATAAAGACCGACTTGAAGACCTTTTCTATTTTCGTTTCACCTTTCAGAGGCAGCTCCGTTAGGTACAAATGCGCCTCTGGACATCTTGGAGGGGAGTCTGTTGCCAACCGTCCTGCTGGAATTCGAGCCCACAACAGAAGCATTTCCGAAGTTGGGCATGACAACATTGTCACCTGAGGACGCTGAAGCGATGCTCCGAAAGATTGCGTGATGACTAGACGAGGAGCGAACCGTGCTCTCAAATGTGTCCGTTCTAAGAAAAAGTTCCAAATGTTACTTTCAAAGAAGAGAAGATTAACAAAAGACAAGTTAACAAAAAAAAAGGTTTTCAAGAAGATTTCCTACCCGCTGGCTGCGATTCTCGACGTGACGACGTCGGGTGAGGATCCTCTGCTGCCGCTGGCAGCCGTGCTGTGGTTGCTACCGACGCTTACACTAGGTGAATTGGGCACTACGACACCGCATCCCGACCCGTTGTTGTTGTTGTTTCGAGTGGGATCATAGAAGTCTGTGTGCAGTTTGCGATCGTCCAAGCTGTGCTCCACGCTCAAAGCCTTGCAGGCCGACGTTATGTCCATGAAGGCCACGGTGGCCGTCTCGGAGCAGTCGGGGTGGCCGTTACCCAGATCCCCATTGTTATTATTGTTGTTGCTGGGAATCGATAGGGAAGCTTGCAATTGAGCCTTCGTTGCCACCGATCGCTTCGTGCCCAGAATCTTCACGCTCTGAACGCGGCCAAATCTGCAATCGAACACAAAATGTCAATATGAAATGACAGAACACTACATATTTGAATGTTCAAATACATCAATGTTGATTAAAAATGCAAATAATAATATTTTGAGGAGAAACATTACGGAACTACCCACGCATAACAGACTCAAATTTGTGTCAAACTTTGTTCCTCTTCGGAAATGAGTGTGAGGCAAGGGACTTTTTTTGAACGATTGTGGCCCGAACACAGAAATAAACGTCTTCTCGTGACATTACTTTACACGTAGGTACGTGAGTGGGCGACGCTCCTTTGAGAGCCTAGTAGTACTTTAAGCAGATGGCCCATCTCGACCTGACACACGTGACTCAGAGCATGGCTGCTGCAGTAGAAAAGCTTTTATTCTGGATGTAGAATAGCTTTTATTCCAGATTTGTATACACAATTCTGGGTAACTAGTAGACATGTGCGTTGAAAATGTGTGTTCAGAGTGGACTTGAAGGCCCTGAGGCCCAGACCCACTCTAAGCCTGAGGCAAGCTACCTGACTCGAGCCTCAACCTCTTACAATGTGCTCGTACATTAACCATTTTTCTTAAGCACCTTGCTACGTGCACATGAGATGTGTGCAGGTCACAAATGGCGAAGAACGCAGTCCCACACATGCGATTTTCTAGCTTACAGCTGACGTAGAGCTCGGCCTTCGGGTCGACGCCAGGCAAGGCTGCTCGCTCGATCAGCCTGTCTCGTACAAAGAGAAATCGACCGACTGCGAACTCAGTCACCGCAACGGCAACAATCACACAAATTGTGAAGCAATAACAACGACCCTAAAAATGATGAGACCCTAAAAATGACGCAAGTGTCGACCTAAGTGCCTAGGGGAAGTGCCTAGGGTCGGTCGATATTTATCTTCTAATATGGGCCACGCTCTTCTAGGGAGATCTTTGCCTAGGTTCAATACGGAAATTGTGACTGTTTAATTTAATATACATATTTGAAGAGTATTTCAAGAATCTTAACCGTTACAATAAGTCCATATACTCGTACATATATGTACAATGTTTAAAAACGAAAATTTTTACAGCCCTACAAGAATACTGTACATTACACGGCTCATACAGTCGAAGTCACGGGTAGAATGAGATAAGGAAAACCGCATCTAACGTTTGTCCATTGCCTGCAACATCAACTTGCAATAGTGAGTATGTTGTGTCTTAGAGCATTCATGGGTGTTCGAGAAAGCGTGCCAAGTCGACGTGGCTCCGGCTGCAGAGACAGGTCGGCTTTCTCCGGGCTTTCCAGTGGCTCTGGCCCCGGGCCCAGCCGAGCTAGCGGGGGGCTGACTCCCTTGGGAGAATGTATTCTAAGCCCTGACTCTAAGGCCAATGCGAACCGGCTTTCTCCGGTCCCCAGAGCACAGCTGCTCGAGTCTGCTTCCAGAATGTGTGCCTAGAACAAGAACGAGCTACTTGAGAGACCTCCGAGGCTCCTTTGGGACCGACAAACAAAGGTGGGTGGGCCATCTGCAGAGAGACAGAACGTCAGGAAATGGCCTCTCATTTCCGGCATGGATGGATGGACTGAGTGGGCATTATGTTATGCCAGTCAGAGACTCGAAGAAAGATCTTGACTATTGGCTTTCATCTCCAGGGAGAAAGAAGCCAATCGAGCCAAGGCTCAAGGGAACCAAAGGACCTTCTAGGAAGAAATTCACATTTTCCCGGTCATCCATCAAATAAAATAAGGGGCTCTCTAAGAATTGATCTGGCCATCGACAAGTTGATTGATTGATGAGTGTACAGTGAGAGCTAGGAGGTCGCCTCGAATTCAGAGAGAGGTGAGACAACGAGCAAATAGCAAAGTCGAAACACATTTTTTTTGTTGTTGTTGTGGGACAAAGTCTTCGTAATAAGTTAAATCTCATTAAATAGACTTGGATCCATTAATTGAAAGATGAGCAAACCGTTAAACTAGGACATCAATATGTCGCATGAGCAATAATATCATATAATTAATTACCTCTGCCTTCATCCAGTACATTCATTTTACCAATTACGAGCCATAGCAAAAAACTTCGAGAGTTCCTAAGACTTCGGTGAAAAACTGTAGGCAAAGAGAAGCAAGATTGGACGAGTAAAGAAACTTCCCCGCATTGAATGCAAGGACGACTAGAACAAGTGGGACGAGGGAAACAAGAAAGACGATAACAACGAAGGCCGCACGCATAACATCAGATCGTCATTCAACACACGTGTATTTCTTGCTAAACATTGAACAAACTGTCACATCGAGGAGCCAGTCCATCGAACATCAAGGGAATTCGACTTAAATGTACCGAATAGTCCAACACATAGACAATAACATTGATTTCGCTGTAATCGACATAGCGGACTCTTAGACGTCGTCATCTCCGGTCCAATAATCCTTTACATAATAGATATGTGTAGTGAAGTAGAGTCGTGGCCTGGAGCAAAGCCGTGTCAGCGTGGTCGTCAAGAGAGAGAGTGGAGCAACAGCAATGGCTTTTCGTTCTTAAGGCAAAGCATTGGCATACGTCTGGCCGCAACGGGGGCGTCTATTAAGGCTGGAGCGAGCTGTGCACTGCGTCCAATCCAGCTTGCTCGGCCGCAGTTTCGAGCTCCGGTCGCCCGGACGGCCGTCACTCGGCCGTCCGTAAAACCGACGTGTCGGCGTCTGCGCACTACAGACGGCCGTCCGGACGCCCGGACGGGGCCGAGGGCGTTCCACTCTTGCCTGCTCCGTCATCTGCTGGCCACAGCAACTGCGATCAAGGCTACCTTCGTACACACAGGCTGCCCAACCAAGCTGCCCCGACCGGCCAGCGGCCGCCAGGAGAGAGCGAGAAGCCTCCCAGGCTCAGTCAACTCTATGCAATCGCCATTTAGCAGTACATATACAGCCGTTTTTTTTCGTCCGACGCAGAAACACCACTTATAGCTACCGTCCAATACTTAGTCTCTAAGCCGTACAAACTCGGACTACACAGCAACCTTTGAGAGTAGGTACACTCAACAGATTCTGGACAGACGCTCTACATTTAGTATGTAGTGGCAGAGTGAATGCTTCCAGGGCAGAACTAAAAAGTGTTCTCAGAAGGCTGTTGTCAACATTTTTGGACCCAATATGTACCTCCTGAACTTTTGTACATTCTCTGTCTATCGACTGAGACTCACTAAACAGTATGTTTGTAAAACAAGGTAATACATAATACACGGGCTGGGCTCTGGTAACATGCATAATGTACTAGGCACTCGAGACAAATAGTACCACTACTAGGTAGTGTGAGAGGAACGCTATGGGGAGCCAGTAGCTTGAAGTATTAATGTCGTAATGACCCTTATATGTTGTTGCTGCTCAACAAGCAAACTCTAGAAAGGAAAAAAAAAACACGTTAAGAATGAACATGCTTTACTGTACACATTTTAGGGCCTGTTAAAGTACAGTAAAGCACTTTAGATTAATCGATGGAGGTGAGAAAACGACGAAAATTATCACAACTTCAAGAATCCGTTAACGAATTCGAGAGGCAGAGAAGACCAAGTTCAACCAAGACGTGAGTAGTCATACATAGGAAGCTGGCCGAGATATTTATAAGTTTTTCTCTGCTCAGCTGTACAAAGATGTAGTGCTAGGCCACAGCTGATTTCGTACACAACCCGAGAGGAAGTATGTACTATTATAGTTCGTTCAGAACCGGCTATATCAAACGCACGAGCAATGTTACGTAGGTATGGAGCAGATGCACTTTTGTTACTCACTGTCTCGGAGCGTGTCTCTAATATCTACCTCTCACTCTCTCGTTGTACCTACATAAGTACCCGACCCGTCTCGTTTTCCAGAGATAACACGGTTCAACTCAATACACACTACACACGTACGTATGTACAAAGAGCAGAGAAAAGAGTGACTATCTACTCACTCGTGCTAAGTTTTCGTGCCAGGATGAGAAACAATCAGGTATCATATGTTTACTTTTAGACACTCTACCAGCTCTACGTACTACATATGTAGTACATAGTATAGGTAAAGTATAAGGGAAGAATAGTAGTAGGTATGAGAGAGAGAGCATTTCGAAATGTGAGGTGTCTGGTGAGCCATTGAGGGGGGAAGTGCACTTCTTCTCCAACGAGGCTGGCGCCACACACTCACACACAAAGAGGGAGTCGTTGTTGCCGAGGGAGAGAGGTGGCTCGACCTGCGAGTGCCTCCAGCCCCGTCTGAGGCATGTACACTGTCCAGCCTGAAGGCAAACGTCCACCAGGCCATTATAACCAGCACTATGAAGCTAACAGGATGCGACCAGGGTGGCTTCATGCAGCACTCTCTAAGTCAACAATACAGACTCTTCAATCCAGCTTTTGAGAAGCAAAATCGTTTAGAAGGGCATAAAAGCATCTTAAGTACTTTATTAGAAATCGATAGAATATCAGAAGTGCAACTTGTACATAGTACTTGTACTTGTACTTCTCACTTGACTTTGTTTCTGCTCAATACATGCCCAAATTGTACGTACTCGTATATTTCGTATCTATGTAAGTCAGGGAGGTAAGCGTTGCTAAGGGTGCAACATAGGGTCGTATTCCAAATGCAATGATACCTAAATAGGAATGTTTTATGTCTGTTGTAGTGATAATGTAACATTCAATCCCAATTCTCTAAAATATCGTATCGTATTAGTCGGAATTGAGTGCTTTGTCTGCCCTTGGCAGCCTCGATTGGAGGGGGGACGCAGAGAAATGCGTCACCAAGCGGCGTCACTTACTCAACCCACGCCGCGTCAAACCTAAGCACAAAGCATGGCGGCTGCCAACCCCAATGCCTCAGTACATTTCTGCAGTGCCAGGATAAAGACAGCTCTCCTCTGGTACAACCAATGTACTATGTATGATCCTCGAAATTTACAAATGCCTAATGAACACAAATATAGTACGCAAACGTTGAGAATACGAACTTCACTCTCTCTTCTCACTGAACTAATCCAACCACCTACTAGCACCTACACCTTGGATGTCATGCTGTACCTTTTTGGTTCAATTAAGAGACTGTTTGTGTAGAACACGCAAGTCCTCTCTGCCTTAAAGGAGCCAGCGATCGATGGCAACAGACACCCTAGCACTTCTAAGTACTCTTGGTTGCAGCACCAGCACTCAACGGGCTTCTTTAACCCAAGGAAGCCCTCAAGCAACTCTAGGTACAACTGACTAGGTCAACTCTACATATATCTGAAGTTTAGAACAGTGAATTCAATTCGTCAGAGGTGCCTTAACGCATTTATAGCACTTCTCTTGCCTGTGAACAAAGTGGCAAAAACGTTGAACACAATTGTCTTGGACTTCCAAAAGAACTTTTACTGAGGTTTTGATACCAACTCCAGATCTAACATCTCCAAATCTAACATCTACTAGCAGTCTAGAATAATGCGTCTCATAACTAAACTGTCTCAAAACTGATACTTTTGAAGGAATCCCAATATTTTGCTTCTAAAACAAGTACAATTTGGAGTGACAGGGCCCAGTACAAGAACTGACACTACACAGTAGGTACCTATGACCATACACAAAGCACGTAAGTAGGTACAATCTTATAAAAGCATTTGGTGCTCTATTGTGAGACATGTTGTGTACCGGGTTTGTGTCTGTGCCGTCGTCCGTGACGACGTGAAGGGAAGAAAGGCTCTGACAAGCCACTACACATGTGTATCCATGTCAAGTGTGTACGACTGGAGCACATACTACACAAAGTACAGAGCACTAGTGTTCTTTGCTTAGTGAGGCGTTCTGGGGTGACAGCTGCGGGCTCTGCCAGCTGTTGGAGACTTGCCCGCAACTTGTCGCTCGTCGTCAGGGTGTGAAGGCGAGTAGAACGATTACCTTTTGAAGTGCTCCTTGATCCTCTCCTCTCGAATGTTCTCGGGCAAGTTGCCCACCCACAGATGGCGCGTC
>JAOXNJ010240500.1:0-15392 GCA_028566655.1 Metis holothuriae | reverse complement strand
GGCCACGGGCATGGACTGCTTGAGCATCTGGTCCTCCGTGGTCGTGGCCATCTCCTTGCCCACCTCGATGAGGTTCGTCACGGCCAGCGACACCGCCGACACCGGTCGACTCAGATCCGGCATCGCGTGGCCCGCCTCCCCGTCCTCGTGGATGATCACCAGACGCGACACCTAAACGCAATCAATCAAGCAATCATTGACTAAGAAATGTGCTAATTATGGGAATTCACTAATATGTGGGTTAAGTGACTCACTCATATTCTCTCGTATTTCGACTTTAACAACCATTTCAGTGTACACCCATACTACATCCGTAGTATCGATCAATACAATGCCAGATTTGAATAGAGTCATACTTTGATTGACTGATAGCTTGATTACCTGTTGTGCCACTGGCTCCAGAATGGCCTCGATGGTCTTGGTGTGGAAGACGGGCATGGTTGCCAACGCGTCTGAGGCAACACTGTGAGACTCAAAAGCTGCTGTACGTGTGGCCTTAGGCGTGGCTGTCGATCTGTGTATATGCCTCAAGCCACACACACTGCATAGCATTCATTGTAGCAGTACATAAAGCCCTTATTATAAAGGGCCCGTTGTATGTCGTACGTGCTTCAGCTGCCTTATCACGACTTTGGATGCTGACAAGGCAACATTAGGGCCCTTGCAATGAGTAATACCTATATGAGATCAGGGCAATGTAGCTCTTTATTAATGCCTTTTTTTTGAAAACAGAGACAAAAATAGTGACACTAATATATTCACTTGGAAATTTAGCAATGATGTTCTATCATTCCGTAGTATTTATGTACTCGTTTTATGTGATACACTATGTAGAAAGGCACTTGTCAGCAGTCAGCTCGTGTATGATGTGCGTGAGAAGCATACACTCTGCATAATCATGGAATGAAATGACTGACTGCTGGATTCGCAGTAACATAGATGAGAGGATTTTATCTCGTTCCAACAGATAAAATGTAATTTTGAATTGAAGTAAATGGCTTTTAAGCACCAAATGTTATGTACATACACCTAGGTGTAATATGCTGTTTTGCCTGTGTTGCCTTTTCCATAATTTTAACGAAAAATCTTGTTATGATCGATGCCGGTACATGAACACCTAATGCATTCGTACATTCTTAGTATTAAAGTTCTTATTAGATTTAGTTTCTGAGCTTTTTACGCAAAATTTGAAGTAATACACATTTCAGATCTCGCAAATTTCCTTTTTAGAGTACAGGTTGGTATTGATTTGCCCCATTTGGTTTTATTGAATCATGCCATTTCATCACATGTCAAGGTCATACGATCGTTTTTCACACTGTCAATGAAGTAAGAAGTTAAAAAGGGAATGCACATGAAGTTTAATCATCAAAATTGACTCCTTTTCACTTGATCAGATATGAAAGGTGTGAGAAATGCATTCTTCCAAGGCACATTTGAGGATCACAAAAAAAACTAAGCTCCATAAAATTAGAGACAAGTGTAATGACAAAACCTGAGGTTAAAACTACAAAACTTGTTAAAACAAACTTGTCGAGATTCACTCCTGATGCTCTGTGTTTTCAACCCCCATGGATGGATGGGAAGGGTTTGAGGGATTGGGTGACTCGTCTTCGTTAAGTTGTCTGTAGACATTGAAGGCATCGGAGCCCCTGACATAAAGATATTTCTTCTCCCTGTACACATCCTTGTCCTTCAAACAGTGCAGAATGAGCAGATCACAGATCACAGTGGAGACACCCAACAATGCCAGACCAGCTCCCAAATTGATTAGGAAGGGAATGAAGCTGAATTTGCCTGCTCTTCCCTGCACATCCATCACCAAAAGGATCCCATAGGACTTGAACAAAGTCCTCATGTTGTTGCCATAATAATGCGCATTCCTGAAATTTATTGTAATTGCTTAGCAAAATATTTTCATGAGAGTTCAAAATTGGGTGGAACAGGTGAGGTCCCATTATCCATCTACCTGAAGTTCCAGCCAGGAGCAATTTTTGAGTTGGGGTCGTCCAAGCGTCTGAATCTGTAGAGGGGTCTGCAGTAGGTCATGAAGTCGTAGTCCAGGTCACAATCCCATTGGACCCCGACCGATATGACTCCTCCAGTAACGGCTATCTAAATGGTGCTTCCCCCAATTAGTCAAAAAGAAAAAATGATGGTAATTTTTTTTAAAGTTATTTATAGCAAACCTTTGAGAAATCTTCCCCACTGAGCTCAACAATGGTTCCTAGCTTGAAGATGGGACAGAAGGGATCTTTTTCCTTGTCGTAGAGACAAGAGGCCAAGTAGCTGCTATTGGTGGAGTCAAGAATGTTGGTTCTTCTCTTGCCATAGAGAGGGAACTCTATTTGGTTCTTGATCAAAACCGTGAAATCTTTAGCATCTGCAGAAGCAAAAAAACCTCCTTATTTCATGACAAAAATTGTACTTTAAATATATAAAGTTGACCTTCTAGTAAAGCTTTCTTTCTAAGGGGCACTTTGTCAATTTCCACGGGACACCAGGCCGTCACCTGACAGGTTTTGAGGCCAGAACCATCCACTGCATTTACACACTTGCCAGTGTTGATTCCATGGGAGAGGTATATGGATTGACCCTTTTTGCAGTCATCATCATTTTTGCAAACTGAACCTGGAATGCTACTTTCCTCTGGACACTCACCCTGCAAAAAAAGTGCAAATTGTTATTAAAACATTTTATATACAGCCTCAATTCCATTCAAGGCTAGAAAAGTATGCATCCCTTAAGTTTGAATCTCTAGCTCCATTATTGTACCAAAGTTTGGTTGGGAGTAATGATGACGTTGGTCATGACAAAGATGGCGTTGTTTTCACTGGGCGGAATGACGAAGTCAGTGACATCCCACACTCGGTTGTAGAGATGTCTCCACTCCCTCTTGACATCGGCCAGATCCTCATCAGAGAAGTTGGTCACAGCCACCCCCTTCAACTTGGTGGTCACTGCTGAGGTCACACTGTCGAACTGCTGGTAACCCTTTTGGTAAACGATGACCCAGCCGATGATATAAGTCAATATGGCCAATTGCACCAGACGGGAGAGGATTCCAACCTTCTTGCTGCGGATGTGCACTATGCGGGGAGTGTCGTACTCGAAGAACACCGACAAAGCTCGACGACTCCACGTCAACAAGGACATTTTTAAAGGCTATTATTTGCGATTTTAAACCTTTTTATTGTTCATCAGGCCTTTTTGCCCACTTTTTGTTTGTTGTCAAAGTCAATATCTCACATTTATAGTACTTCAATGGCTTAGAAGATTTATGGGCAAGAGATGACGCGGCCGTACGCTTTCGTTTGATCCGCGCGTCAGCTGACGCCAGTGATTACGTAACCGCACGAAATGTAAACAAACTCTTTCTAGCAGTAAAGAAGCGCGTGCGCAGCGAGGAGAGAGTCGCGCGTGAGATTGCTGCGTTGGCAAAATCAATTGTCCCAGTGCCTTATGTTTGGCTTTAATCCATACAATGTAAGTTGAAATCTTGTGCCTTTATCACAGTGTTTTATTGATTTTGTACGACCGAGGACGCCAGACACGATTAATTGTATTAGCGTTACTTGATACCATCTCAACTCGGAAATCGCTTGCAGCACATGTTTTCTGTTTCAATCGCTTTTGTGTGTAAGTTCAACCTTGGCCGTTTTGTGTTATAAACGACATGTATGTCACGTTTCCTTTCATTTTTGTATCTTTTTTTGAGTTTTCCTCTTTGTTTCTAAACCTAATTAAAATTTGTTTGAAATGGATCGCAATCTTTCGAAGAATATTAGATGTTTATAGAGCTGAATTGACCTCTTATTCAACTTTTTTGCTTGGCAGATGCGTTGCGTCAATTACGAGAGAGTGCGCTGAGCCAGGCTAGAGAAGAAGTTGATCAGACTCCATTCGTCGAGGAATTGTCTGTGGGATCGCAAAGCAAATCTGAGTAGGTTAAGAAGAGAAATAACGAAATGGTTCAGATATGTCGGTACAAACTTATAAGTAGGTGGTAGCATTTTTCATTACACTTCAAGTAGCAGGTGTGCTTGCCATCTGTCGACTGGCAGCCTTCAAAGCCACAAGCTGAAAGTGTCACAAGTGTAAATGATACGAGTATCTTTGCTTTTGCCATCATTGCTTATAATCAAGTCGACCAAATTCATAATATTTCTTTCTTGATTTCAGAGACCATTGCAAGTTGAGAGAGGGGAAGAAAGAGCTCCACATTTCCCTCTTCGTTATGGAGGATCAAAAAGAGAAAGAAGGAGTGTCAAAGGAGGAGGAGAATCAAGCATTGAATGAGTCACAAGCCCAAATTGAAGCACTGAAAGAGGAGCTGAAGGTGAAAAATGAACAATTAAAGGGATTGGAATCCAATAATAATGAACAGTTGAAAAGTGCCTTGGCAAATGCTGAGGAGAAGCTTAAAGGCGTGGAGAAGAGTCTGGAAGATAAGGAGCAAGAGATGAAACTAATGGAGCAGAAATTTAATGCTGAAAAAATGGAGTTTGAAGATTTACTCACTAGTTCTATTGCCAAGGTTGAAAAGGATCAGAAAGCTGCCATGGAAGCTCTAAATGTTAAATTAAATGAGAAAAGTACCGAGTTAACGAGCATAAAGGAGAAATTCAAAGAGGCCGAGGAATTGTGCAGTCGTACTTCAGAGGCGTTGAACGAAGAAAAAGCCAGTAATAAAGTACTTGAAGATCAATTAGCATCAAAGCGGAGAGAGTTGGAACAAACGGCAACAGAGTTGAATGATGCCTTGAGTTCGCTTCAAATGACAAAAGATGAGAATAGGAAGCTGTCGTCGAATCTACAGATCCAAGAAAACAAAATTTCGGATTTGACCAAGAAAATCGAGCAATCCGATAAAGAAAAGAATGAGCAACTAGTAATATTGGAAGAGGCCAGGTCAGAGATTAGTGCGATGAAGGCCAATGTAACCACTTTGGAAGAGCAATTAAACGCAAAGTCAGCTGAGATCAAAGCTCTCCAAGCAAATACTAAAAGCGATGACACCGAAAAGGATAGACATCAACAAAGTGTTAACGATGCCATGAGTACTAGTACGATTTCGAAAGCAGATGAGGCTGGCAGACTTCACGAACTCGATTCTTGCTTCGAGGAGCGCTACAACAAGCTCAAACACTTGACAATCCAGTTCAAGAAGAAGGCTGTGGAGCAGGAGAAGATCGCTGTAGACCTCAAAGAGAAATTGGCCAAGGCCTCTGATGACTACAACTGTCTTCAGGTAAATAATCTTGATTCAATTTTGTCTAAATCGTAGAAAAATTATTAAGAAGCATTTACACTGCCTTACATAATTATTTTTCAGAAATATTGTGACGATCAGACGGACCTCTTGGACGAGACGAAGAAGGAGCTGAAAACAGTCAAGCAGCAGCTTGAAAGCAGTAGCTGCGACTTTGAGACTTTGAAGCAGACTTTGGAGGAGCGACAGAAGCAGTTGTTATCGTTGCAAGAGGAGAAAGATCAACTGGAGATAGATAATAAGCACTTCAAGGGGGAATTAGAGCAGAAAAGTTTAACTATGGCCACTTTAATGACCACTGCAGAGGAGAATGGGAAGGAGATTGAGAGACTCACCAAATGTCTTGAGCAAACTAAGAACGAGCTTTCGAGCAGCAGTGCCATTAGTAAGAAACACGATCTGCTCGATATGGAACTGGAATCCGCCGAGAGGAGAGTGGAGGAGCTCAGTCAGAGGAATGATGAACAGGAACGAGAGATAAAAGAGTTAACAGAGAATAATGGACGACTTGAAAGCTTGCTCAAGGACAGAGAAAGTCTCATTAGGGAGCTGGAACAGGCAGTTGAAAGAGAGGCCCAGCGACATCAGGACACCAAAGTAAAAACACTAATAACACAATATCTAAAAAAATCACTTTTACCCAAAATTTTCTATTTTTTCGTTTCAGTCGAAGCTTCAGGAAAGTCGATCTGAGAGTTCTCAGTTGGAAGTTTCTTGCAGCGAACTTAAGGCGGAATGTTCGCTTTTGACGTCGAAGCTGGAGTCGCTGCAGCGCGACCAGAGCGAGACGAGTCGCAAGTGGAGTGAGAGCAACAACAGTGCTCTGGTCGCCAAGGAGGCTTTGGAGAGGAAGAACGAAAGTATGCAGAAGATGATAAAGGTGCTGGAACAAGAACTCGATCAGAGAAGAGGCGAAAAGGAGCAGATAGAGGCGAAATTCAACGGTTTGGAGAAGGAATTCGAGGCTTATCGTGTGAGGGCCACTAGTGTGTTGAAGAAGAGCGAGCAGCAGACAAGTCACTCTGCCCTCATGCATTCCCAAGGGACGGAATTGGCCGTTTTAGAGCGAAGTGTGCAGGATCTCAACTCCAAGATTGCCAGTCTGACCTCCAGCCTCGGCTCCACCGAGAACGAGCTGCAAGAGCTTCAGAGCGAACACGATCGACTTATGCAAAGACATTCGTCATTATTGCAGGAATTAGCTGCTAAGGAGATTGCCAGTCGAAAGAAACAAGAACAGCTCGTCGCGCTCACCAAGGACGCCGAAATGGCCAGACAACAGTTGGCAAAGCAGCTAGAGGAAAGTCGAAGCGGACTCAAGGCACAATTTGAGGTCGATTGAAACAATTTGAGGCATTTTTTGAAGAAAATAGAAGCACCAAAAATCTTTCATTCCCAAATAGTCTTATTTTTTTTAATGTAAAACTTTGCAGGCTAGACTGGAGGAGACGAAGGCGGCGCACGCGGCCCTAGTCATTTCGCTTCAGAGACAAGTGGACGAGAGAGACAATCAGATACTGAGATTGCAGCAACAACAGCAGCAACAGCAACAATTATTGACCAAAAGGTTTTTAAACTTTTTTATGCGCTAAAAATGAAATTTATGTTTAGCTCATTCCATTTATCTCTTTCTCCAATTAGCGGCTCGGAACCAGCAGAGCGAAGTGTGAAGAGCCCCAGCCCCTATTTCACTGAGCGCGAGGCTGCTGAGGGCTCTGACAGCGTCAAGGTCTCGTCGAGGGAGGCCAGTCCCTTCGTGGCGACATCACCCATGCCTTTAGACCAACTTTTGGGCACATCTGACGCCGAATTGTCCAACGTAAAACCCAAGGACGAGGGTTTGCAGAGACGTATCTCGCATTTGAGTGCCTTGCTCTGTGAGAGCGAGAACGAGAATGCGAGATTGAAGCAGTTGAGTCAGGTGCTCAAGGAGGAGATTCGCGTTTACCAGAGATCCGAGGAGAGACAGAGACATTTGGAGCATCTGGAATATCTCAAAAATGTCATCATCAAATTTGTCACTCTTGACAAGAGCGACGAGAAGGAGAGACTTTTGCCAGTGCTCACCACAATGCTCAGACTCAAGGAAGAGGAGGTGGCAATGCTACGCAAAGTTGCCACTCAAGGTAAAATACAATCACTCTTTGATCAAATTAATTAATTGAATTCTGTTCTGGGTAATTGATTGGTTAATTGATTGAAGGCGAGGTGGAGCCAGAGTCCGAGAGCGCTGGTTGGTCTAACTACCTTGGTCTGTGGTCAACATGAGGGGTGGTCAACATGTACTTCAATTTTTTTAGTTGCTTTTTTCTTCTTGTTAGTGTGAGCCCTTGATTTTTTGCCAGATTGAAAAAAAAAGAGAAAAAGAAATGTGAGCCTTAAGCAAAGTTTGTTGCTTATAACTCATTCTTTTAATTGATTTTTCGTTGATTACTTTATCCCAACATATTTTAGCTCTCTGAGGGGCGGAAGGCCAGGGACAAACAGTCTCAGCAAAGAAAGAAATATAACCCTTCTTAACAATTCAGACTAATATTTGATTGAGCACTACCTACGAGTATGTACGTAGCTGTGACGTTCATCGTTAATGTGAATTGATCGATTTTTGGCCCTTTTCTCCGATCTTTTCTTGTGTCATAACAGCATCGACTACATGTCACTCAAGCTGGGCTGGGCCAAGCCCATGGGGGCCGCCAGGGACTGCTTTCTCGTCTGGTGCTAAAGGCCCTTTTAGGAGATGTGTACAATGCAAACAGTTATAGTAACAGTTATGGGAGCAAGCACTAAAGGCATTATGAGAGCACAAAGCAAGTAAAAGCAGTATATGGTCCCTTGGGAGTGCCAGGAAGAGAAAGCTGGAGTCACAAGGCCCTGACTGACTGAGGCGGGGCCGAAAAGGCTCGGCTGGGACAGATCCTCTCACACTCCACACAAAGGTAGGTACCACTTTATACTTTCTTATCCACTCACCTTAATTAACAGAGCCAAAATACACAAAATAGCCCCTAACATTGAGCAAATAGTGTGTCAACCAATCAATCCTTTTGGTTTATTGACAGCTACCTATATAGAGTCGCCCTTGATAGTTTTATAGGTAAGCGAAGGATCGAGCCAAAATGTTCGGCCTCTTCAACCCCATGTCGGCGGTGACCAGTGAGTTCTTCTCGCTGTTGTCGCCGTTGTTCTTGTTGACGAAGTTGATGTTGCAGGCCAGCTTCCGAGTGTGGGCGGCGGCGGCGACGACGACGGCGACAAGGAGCGCGACGAGGAGGAGGAGCGGCTGCGGCAGGAGGCGATCAAGGAGGCCGAGGAGCGGCGACGTCTCAAGCACAAGAAAATGGAGGAGGAGAGAGAGAACATCAGGCAAAACATTCGATCCAAGGCAAAATATGCAAAAAAGATTGTAACTTTTTGTGATTTTTGTATCTTTAATGGTTTGATTGGTTTTGTAGTACAAGATCGAGAAGAAGCAGGAGTCGGACGAGGAGGAGGACGAGGACGACGACGAGTACGGCGGCGCGGCCGCCAAAAAGAAGGACGAGGAGGTCGACGATGACCCCATCATGCGTCAGAAACCAATAAAAATGACTAAAATTATTCATTTTTCAAAAATTTGATAATATTATTTTTCGAAATTTTGATATTTTCTATATGTGGTTGCAGAGAAGGCACAGGAGGTGAAGGCCATAGCGGAACAGGGCATCAACATGGCCAAGGACAAGTGCAAGGTGTCCTAAAGGGAGTGCACTACAATATATCAATCCTCAGTAATGACGGAGGAAATCAAGGAGTTTTGAGCCTATTTGGATTAGAGATCTTAATTGTTGGCCAAATTTCCCCCAAATTGCGACACATTAAGGCCTTAAAAGACGGATCGTTAGTAATAAGTAGTCATTAATGCACTGAATGTATCAATGTGGCAATTGAAGCTTCCATAAAAGCACTTATTAGTCAATGTTGTTGCACTTCTATTAAAGAACATTAATATCGAAGTGGCCTTAGAGGCTGATTGATTGTTCAATGTTCATTGTTTGTTCGAACTGAAAAGGCAACCGGCACATATTAAGAGATTGCCTGCCTAAATGAACCCAAATAGCAAAAAAAAAACTTCCAAAAAAGACTCAAGGGATGCAGAACCAAACAATTATAACATCACTTACCTAATAACCACTCATTGTTACTTCAGCACCAACATAATTGTATTGAACGTCTTTGTAAATGTTCTTAAGTGGAAGTTGTTGATTGCACGTAATGTTCTTAACCGAAATCTTCTTCATAAAGCATTTCATTTCTAATAAACAAGCGTTGTTTGCACACAATTGAAGTTAATTAAATGTAACAATAACTGCTTCTCGGTGTCAGTTCATAAAGCACTAATTGATTGTTGACGAATCGATGGCTTATCCTGCTTTTACTATTGAATGTCCTAATAAAAGGAGCGCAGACCAAAGGAAGATGATATTGATTATACTGTTTGCTATTCTTCTTTTAAGTAAACTTATATAAGACTATAATGATGTCTTGCAAATGAAGTGCATCCATCTTTTTGATGAAATTTAGGAAATAATCCGCATTTCTAGTTAAACTTTTGTCCTTTTGGGGTTGGGAAGGGCGCAGTGCTTCTTGCCGGAGACGACGCCCTTCACGTTGTCCAAGGTGCGCACGGCGGAGCCGTAGTTGTGCACGCACTCCTTCTTCCCCGGGTAGTAGCTCCACGTCCTGCACTGCTCGTCATCCTTTCCAAACGCCCCCCAAAAACAAATATTAAATAAAATATCAATAAAAAATCTAAACTTTTGATTAATTGACGTAATGAAAATGAGGGATTCGTGCCTCGCATGAGGCCTGGCAGTGTTGCATGGACTTGGCGTCGGTGAGGTAGCCCACTAGGATGAAATCGTCCCTGTGCTTCAGCCTCAGGTTCTTCAGACCCGACCTGAAGTTGTCCATGGGCAGCAGCGAGGACGGGTTGAAGGTGCGGATGCCGCAGCCCTTCGTCGACAGGGAGTACGTGTAGAACTATAACGAATCCATTGATTTCAACCCACTATTTTCAAAATTATCGATGAAAAACTAAAGAAAAAAATTATAAAAAGCATCTCTTTTGTACACGACAGTCGTGTCTGGCTCTGCACAATTTTTGGCACTCCTTCTCGTTCTTGGCGCTGATGGATCCCTCGAGGAAGAGCGTGTTCGGCTGGAAGCAGGGGTCGTCGAAGTGGCCGCCAACGCCCACATCGGCGTCCGCCAGATCCAACAATAGATCGAATACACCCAAACCTAACAAAAAATGTGAAAATTTGAAAAAATATATTTTTTTGGATCTATTAAAAAATAGGTGAAATTTTGATATTTTGACCCCTGAGAGCGTGGCCCAAAGGCTCAATTTTGAGTGCCAGTGCAAAGAATGTGGCCAGATCCTTCATGATCTTGTTGTCCTCCTTCTTCTTCGAGTTCTTGTTGAATCCTTTTAGGTTTCTGCCAAATTTGCCACCATCGAATTTGTTTAGGTCGAATTTGTTGAAGTTCGTGAAAAAGTCGTTTTTGCTCAAGTCAATTTTGAAGTCGCCCAAGTCAATTTTGCCTGATTTCAGTCGATCCCAATTGAAGTTTTTAATGTCTTTTTCAAATTCCTTGAGGTCGATTTTGAAGTCGCCGAAATTAAGTTTGCCGTTTTTCAGTTTGTCCAAGCCAAACTTATCCAAATTCTTCAAAATGTCCACTTTGTCCAGATCGAATTTGAAGTCGCCAAGATCAAACTTGCCCGATCTCAAATTGTCCCAGTTGAATTTGTCGAATCCCTTCACAAAGTCTTTGACCTCGAACTTGAAATCGCCAAAGTCGAATTTGCCTGACCTAAACTTTTCCCAGTCCAATTTATCCAAGTCCTCCAGGAAATCTCTGAAGTCGAACCTGAGATTTCCAACATTGAATTTGCCAGATTTGAAGTTTTTGAAGTTGGTTTTTCCGAGGTTCCTCGAGAATTTGTTCATGTCGACTTTGAAATCTCCGAAATTGAATTTGCCGGATTTCAGCTTGTCAAAGTCGAACTTGTTCAGATTCTTGAAAAAGTCGGTCTTGTTCAAGTCGAATTTGAAGTCGCCAAAATTGAATTTGCCGGCCCTGAATTTAGCCCAGTCAAATTTGTCGAAATCTTTGAGAAAATCTCTGACGTCGAATTTGAAGTCGCCAATATCAAATTTTCCTGATCTCAGTCTTCTCAAGTCGATTTTGTCAAAACTCTTTAGGAAGTCGTTAAGATCGAATTTGAATTTGCCAAAGCCGAATTTGGTGGCTCTGAATTTGTCGAAATCAAACTTGTCTAAACCTAGATTGAGACGAAAATCGCCGAAAAAGTCGTCCAAATCCTCCAGTAATTCATTTAAACCGATTGAGTGATGAAGATCTTCCAGGAATTTGAGATCCAGGTCGAACTTGCCGAGGTCGAACTTGTCGAGGTCCAGCTTAGGGAGGAAGGAGAGGTCGAAGAGCAACTCGTTCACGTCCTTGGGCGTGGTCGACTTCCCGCTGCCCTCCGCCGACACTACGGCCAACATCATTGCCAGGGCCAGAAACCGCAAAGCGAGCATTGTGCACAAAAGATTCTGTGTAACTAATGTAAACTGGAAATAAATTGGACAAAGAAAAAAGGAAGAAAAATGGAAAAACTGCTATATTTTTGTGACTTTTAAGAGATAACTTAATTGATGTTTACCGAAATTGAATAAAGCAATGAAAGGTTCAACCTCAGTTGAAGGTGGTCGAGAGGGAACTGCTCTGAGAGAGACTCAGGTAATAATGAGGTGAAAATCTCTTAATTTGCGAAACTTAATCCCCTTTCTTAATGACCCTTTTAAAAGTAATTTTCTATGGTTTTAATTGAGAAAATGGCTGAAAAGGCTGAAATGTAAAACTTTTTATATTTTGTCCACGTTTTTTAGGGTCGAATTCATATTTAGCCCAAGAGAAAGTTGACAGTATCAGCAACTGAAATTATTAATGACCATTTTAAAAAGTAGCCTATTCTAAAGGTAATTTTTATTGTTTTTCCTACAGAAACAGTGATTTGGGATTGAAAAAATTTGCTGGGATTGCTGCTTTGCTCAGCGTTAAAGGAGACTCTTCGAAATTTACGAAAATCCGTTAAAACTTGCGAAAAATTCCATTAAAAGTGTTAAAATGCAAATAAGTTCGTTTGTAAACTTTGTTTTTGCTCCCAAGATTGCTTTTTCTCCCATTTCCTTAATATATTTCTTCCAATTAGACATGATGACAGTGAAAATTATGTTATTTGGTCTAAATTGGAAAAGAACAAACTGAATAACATTATAATGCCTAATAACAATGCCTTTCTTAGCTGACATTCAGGCTAACCTAAGCACATTAAGACCTTATTACAGCACGCTTATAACACGGCCAATATGGACTAGCAGATGGATTAGTGACCATTTCTGTGTCTAGAAAG
The DNA here is from genome assembly GCA_028566655.1 of Metis holothuriae. Classification (NCBI taxonomy): domain Eukaryota; kingdom Metazoa; phylum Arthropoda; class Copepoda; order Harpacticoida; family Metidae; genus Metis; species Metis holothuriae. The sequence goes on along the minus strand of JAOXNJ010240500.1, from coordinate 2,655 downwards.
GAAACAAAAGACGAGAAAGATTTGTTTACGCAAATTGAGAGTCATTGATGGCAATGATACATGGCCACAGTGACTTGTTACATTTCATTTCTGCGTCGACCTTCTCTGGATCTTTTATTATGGTCCTGCATCCTGAAGACTAGCGACTCCATCTGCTGCTCCTCCTCCTCCTTGATGCGCTCCTCCTCCTGCTCCTTCTCCACAATCACCTCCGTCACTCCCGCAGCCATCAGACCAGGAGTCAAGTAGCTCAGTCGAAACAGACCAATGATTCGACCTATCAAACCATTATATTAGATTAAGACATTGATTTGGAGGAGAAAGCAAAAGATTGACTGGCTCACCTGGCACCATGATGTTCCTCTCCTCCTCGTTGTAGGAGAAGACGATGGGTCCGGTGATGTAGGCATGCAGGATGTTGATGCAGAAAGCAAAGACCCTGAGCTGAATGAGTCTGGTGTACCTGTCCGACTCCTTGGCTGTCCACCAACACACAATTCCCAGGGCGATGTTGAAGACAGCAGCCAATCCCTGGCCATAGGGCGTGAGATGTTTGACCCACTCTAGTTCGTAGCCAAACCAGCTGGCCACGGTGCGCACCATGTCCGTGTCCCGGGAGTCTGGATCAGAGGGCACCAGGAAGGTGAACCCGTGCACCACCAGGATGACGCTGGCCACAATGTGGAAGTACCATGGCTGCTGCCAAGACTTCCACTTCTCCTGCTCCTCCTCCTCACTCAGCTCCTCCTTCCGCTTCTCTCGAGTGGGGTCCAGCACATGCAGAGAGGAGCCGGAGTAGCTGGAGCTGGCTGCCTGCTGCTGAGCACTCAAATGACGCAAGTGACATGTGCACCCGTGATATCTCACCGCCATCATCACATATTTCTGGCAATTTCTTCCTGGAGAGGATTTTGAGATGCCATGTGAACTGATGTCAGGAGCTCAACGGCAAGCACACGTTCGTTGGCCACAGCTATTGTTGACAGCCACAACAGCTTGCTCGATCTCCAGCTGTCACAAAATCCTACATAAAGCACTAAATGTCTAGCAACTTAGCACTATTGTAGTATGATTAGTGCTGTGATTAGCTCTTTTGACTTTCGCTGTCTGCTTCGATCGTTGACTCGCTCCTGCCTTATCGATCCGTGACTCTTATTAGTTGTTGACGTCATGCACTCTCATCGATCTGCTCTTCCCTCCAGCCCCCTGGCAAAAGTCGATTTTTGAACATTTGTTGAACAAATATCGATCGATCAATAAGCACTTTTATTGAGCACACTCAAGTATGGAAGTTTCTAGATATACCTACGTGATTGCCAAGGTTAGCTCTGCTCCGTCTATCTCTTGTCTGAGCCAAGTGATAAGAGAAGCTGCGATACGAAGTCTGATTCACTTGCGATTATGTAGAAAGCTGTATACGAAGTTGTTGAACAAGGCTTTCTCTCAAGCTTTCTCGTTAGCTTGTTGCACAGGCCATGCAGCTCGATCACTTGCTCATTGCACGTTAAATAATACGAAAATATGGGGGTAAATCTACTCTCATTTTAGAATTGTGGGTTAAAAGTTTAAAAAAGTAAATCTTATAAAGATAAAGATTTCAGATGTTATTGAATAATGGACTCAAACATGGAGATCATATTGGTTGCTCATTGATGCCACGTACCGAACACGTGCGATTTTACATTTTTTAATGTGGACAGAGTGCCGAAAAATTCCCCAAAAATTCGAATGTCAAAAGGCAGTCATTTCAGAAGCATCAGAACATTTGACCTTCTCATTTCAAATTTGATTCGACTTGAATGACTTTACATGTTCCTCTCCCTCGGCTCCTTGTACTCGTAGGAGATGTAGTCGAAAATGTCCTCCTCCGAGGACACAGGCAAAGGTTTTCCTGGCTGTTGTCCCCTGTCCAAAGGTCTGAGCGTGTACTCGTTGAGTGTGAATCCCTGCTCCAGTGCGTGAGCTCTCATGGTTTTGTTGAAGAGATCGCTGCCCGTGAAGTAGAGCACTCCACAATAATACTGATCTTTGGGCAAAAGACGAATATCGAGTCTTCTGTAGTGTACGCCATGTTTGGGTTCCTTGCACACGCCCATGAACTTGGTGGAGCCCATGGAGAGCGTGTCGGTGATGAGCCCCGACTCCTTCAAGGCCTTGACCACCGACTCCAACATGGTCTTGTCCTTCTGCTCGCTCTTCTTCCTCTCCTCCGAGCCGTAGTGCTCGTGCGTCAGCAGCACGTCGATGTCTCCGCTGCTCTCGGCCCCTCTTCTATAACTGCCGCAAATAGTGGCTCTGAAATCATTGTCCAATTTCTTTAATGAACTCATCAATAGCTTTTCGATGGCTTCGATCTCGGTGCGAGGGATGCGCAGCTCAAAGTCGTCGAAATACTTTAGACCCAGTTGCTGCGCGTGCGTCAGTTCGGACTAAAAAAGAACGAAAGTTCGGGCTAAATTTGCTCAATTATCGTAGAGAAACGTGTAAATTGATGAATTGGAAATGCACCTTGTGTTGTTCGAGGTCTTTGAGAGAGGTGATTCCCTTCTGCACGAGCTCCTTGGCCTTGACGGGTCCAATGCCGGCCACCCTGGTGAGCAGGTTGATGGCGTTGGAGGTGTCGTCGTCCCTGATCTTCTCCAGCTTCTGCAACTT
>JAOXNJ010240389.1:0-15394 GCA_028566655.1 Metis holothuriae | reverse complement strand
AAGGATTTGTCTCTGACGAAGATAGAGGGAAAAAGGGCAAATTGATGGCAAAAGTAGGTTTTTAGAGGTGCCCTTAACCTAAATTCTCCCTTCGCCGTCTGCACTCATTCTCCTCCGCGCCTCTACGCCTCTGCGCCTCTGCGGGAGGCCTCTTTTTGCCCAGATTGGATTAAAGCACTTCTAGTCCTGGGTGGCGCTGCAGCAGGGCTTGAAGTTGGGCCTTGTCCATCAGGTAGGCGCTGGTGGAGAGGGCGTCAGCTACGGCGGCTTGGGGGGCGAGGGCGTGGGTGGTTTGCTTGTCGATGTTGATGGGCTTGCCGGTTTTGGGGTGGAGGATGTGGCCGCCTTGTTCGTCGGCTCCGCTGGTGGAGAGAGCTTGGTCTTGGAGGTAGAGGAGTTGGCTGCCTGCGTTGACGGGCCAGCCTGAGCTGCTTTGGCTGCCATTGGAATTGGCTTGCTGGCTTTCTGGGCTTGGCGCCTTGGGGAGATTTTCTGCTGGGGCGCTGCCTCGGGCGAGCAGCGTGCTGTGGCCTGAACAGAGCAGAAAGTGCTCAATTTCGTGTTCGTGGAGGAGCAATTCGGCGAGCTGATCGAGCGCGTAGCCTTTGCCCAGTGCGCCCAAATCGAGCATTAACTGGTCGTGGTGGCAGTGGGCGAGGAGTTGGCCTTGGTGTTGCTCAAGCGACCAGCTTTGCGGGCCGATGGCGGGGCGCAGTTGCTCGATTTGGGCGGGGCTGGGCAGGCTGCTGCGGCGCGCACTTTCGCGGTAGAGGGCAATCCACGGGCCAGTGGAGATGTCAAACAGACCACTAGTTTCTTGGCCGAAATCGCGGGCGAGTTGCAGGCAGTCCCAAGCGGCGGCTTGGATGGGGGTTTGCTCGCCGGCGCGTAGGGCATTGATGCGGCTGATGTCGCTGCCGGGGATGAAGCGCGAGAGCTGTTCTTCGAGCTGGTTTAATTCGTGGCCGAGGGCTTGGCAGATTTGCTGGGCTTCGCTGGGCTCGAGTTCGGCCTCGTGGAGGTAGAATTGCCACGAGGTGTTCATGGCCTCATGCTGGCCTCGGTGCAGGGATGGGGTCATGGGCTGGTTGAGTTTGGTGGGGTGGCTTCGGAGGGTTGGGCTGCCTGGGAAGGCTTTGAGGGCTGGGGAGCTTCGGAGGGTTTGGCTGGTTTGGCTGGCTCGGTTGCTTGAACTGCTTCGGAAGCTGGGGCTGAGTGGGGTGGGGCTTGGCTTTGGCTTGGCTCTGGTTGGCCGAAGAGGTCATCGCGAATCCACAGCATGAGGTGGGCGTGTTGGTAGTACTGCACAAACAGGGCTTGGCGATAGCCTTTGGTCGCGGCAATTTGGGACATTTCCCCCAAGTGGGAGTTGTCGGCGATGAGAGCGGCAAATTGGGCGCGGAAGAGTTGGCGGTTTTCGAGCAGGGGCAGTTCGGCTGCTTGGGAAAAGTAGCCAATGTTCACGGGTGGGCTAGTTTGCTTGCGATAATACCAAGGCAATGGCCACGGGGCGTTGTGACTCAGGCAGAGGACTTGGATGCGCGCATCGGGGGCGGGGGCGGCTTTGGCGGCAGTGTTTTGGGCTAGCTTTTGAAGCTGGGCGGGGAGGCGCTCAAACGCGGTGGGGGTTTGCGAATAGACCCAGGGGTTGGAGGGATCCACACTGTTTAAATCCACACTGCGGTTGTCCTTTTTGTAGGGGTAATTTTGCCAGCAAATCTGTGCGCGCCAGTTGATGGCGACATAGGCACTGGGAAAGAGAATGAGGGTGTAGAGGCTCAAAAAAAGCAGGCTGCGCAACAGCCAGCGACCGAAGGTTTGCGGTGTTTTGAGCTTCCACAGAGTCAGCGGCCACTGCGCTAGCCAGTAAAAGCCGATGGCGGCAGGAAAGCAGAGCAGCACTGGCACGCCAAGCACGCTCCAGATGGTTTTGTAGGGGATGAGCGAGTAGAGCAGCAGCAGCAAAATGGCACTGAGGAAAAACCAACTCACCAGCCAGGGGTGGGGTCTGTTGCGCGTGAGCCAAAGGCTTTTGGGCAGCCAGCTGACGATGAGCCCCAGAATGGCTAAGATGGCCAGCGGGGCTTCGCTTTGGATAGGGCGCAGGCGCCCGGGCTCGCCGAGGGCAATATCCCAGTAATCGATCCATTTGAGGCGCGGGTGTTTGATGTAGCCGTTGAAGTAGTCGCCCCAACTGAGCTGTTCGGGCTTGGGCGGCAGGCCGTAGGGGTCGCCAAAGAGGGTTTGGGCGTAGAAGCCGAAGGGCTTTTCGTGGCCTTCCCCTTGGGTGCGCTCGGCGTAGGTGGTGTAGGTGGTGATGCTTTTGAGCGGGGCTTGTGGGTCTTGGCCTGCCTGGGAGTAGATGAGCAGCCACGCTGCTAGTAAGCTGAGGGTGGAGCAGAGCAGCAAGGTGAGGGTTGCCTTTTGGCGCAAGGTGCTCCAGACTGCGCGCGGCTGAAACCAGCTGCGAAAGCGGGGGTTGAGGCAGGCCAGCCAAGCGAGCAGTTTGAGTGCCAACAAGGCGGCGGCGAGCTGGATGAGAAAGGTGGCTTTCGTCCCCCACGCGCAGGCGAGGCAAAGGCTGGCGAGCATCGCCCAGTACTTGGCCTGTTTTTGACTTTGCTCAGAGCAGTAGGCGGCAACGGCGCGCCAGGCAAAGACGAAGCAGAAACTCAGGCAAGTAACCAGCAAGCCCTCGGCGATGTAATGCCGCCCAAAGTAGATGAGCATGGTGTTCACGGCGAGGAGAAAACTTGCCGAAAGCGCGCCAAAGCGGGTTAGCCAAGGCCAGAGCAGCAGTGGGGCGAGGCAGAGCGCGGAGGTGCAGAGCGCGGGCACTAAGCGCAGGGTTCTGAGGTGCAAGTTTTCCCAGCCAGCTTGGCTCTCGGTTGTCGGGGTTTCTCCGCGCAGCCAAGCCAGAGGAGTAGCAAGATTGTGGAGCAGCGGGCCGTGGTATTCGTGAGGGTAAAACTCGTACTCACCTTTGAGCATCGTGCCGAGTAAATAGCCTTGCACGGCTTCATCGCCATGAATGGGGCGCGCCTCAAGTTGGTGAGAGCGCAGCAAGAATGCACTGAGGGCCAAGGCAAAGCCCGCCAGCCAGAAGCTCCAGGCTTTCCAGTCAAGGCGTCGGCGAGAGAGGCGGCTCATCATGCAGGCTCCAGCTCTTGCCTTAATGACCGAGGCGCTTGGCAAGGCGCTCAACCTGTGGATCGAGCTGGTAAATTGCAGAGCAGACCTCGCGGATTGAGCGAATAGCGATGCCGCCTTTGGTTTGGCAGGTGACCCCCTCCTCCAATCCATCGCGTAGGGCGGTGACCGCAGCGGAGGCGAAAGTCCACGCCATTTGCCGATCGTAAACAGTGGGCGAGCCTCCGCGTTGCACATGGCCAAGGACTGTGAGCCGAGATTCCATGCCAATTTCTTTCTCAAACCAGTTGACGAGCTTCTCGCTGACCTGACGGCCTACACCCTCTGCCACCACAGCAAGCGCGTATTGGCGGCCTTGTTCCAAATCAGCCTTGAGGCGCTGAGCAATGCTCTCAAAGTTGTACTTCACTTCGGGAATCAGACAAAGTTCCGCACCCGAACAAAGCGCACTCATGGCAGCAAGGTAGCCGCAGTTTCTGCCCATCACTTCGATGACAAACGCGCGGCGGAAGGAGGCTGCGGTATCGCGCAAGGAATCAATGGCTTGGCGAATCACATTGAGCGCTGTATCCACCCCAAGGCAGTAATTGGTCAAGGGGATGTCATTATCAATCGTGGCGGGAATGCCGCAAACCCGGATGCCAGTTTCCTCAAAAAAAGCCCGTGCGCCCATAAAACTGCCATCGCCGCCAATGACGATAAGCTGGTCAATGCCTCGGCGGCGCAGGTTTTCAGCAGCTTGGGCGCGAAATTCCTCCATGCGGAAACGCTTAGAGCGCGAACTACCTAGGGCGGTGCCTCCGCGAAACATGATGCCGGAAACAGCCTGAGCAGTCGCTTCCTGAATGTTTTCGTTGATGAGACCTCGATAGCCATTGTAGACTAGATAGGGCACATCGCCTTCCTCGCGGGCGATGTCAACGACGCATTTGATGGCAGGGTTCATCCCTGCAGAATCCCCTCCAGAAGTAAGTACGGCAAGTGGCATGGCAGTAAACAAAGGCTAGCTAAAGCACTCTATTTCGCAACTAAGAAAGAAAAAAGAAAAAAAATGAATTTTTTTCTTGCCAAGACGGGGCATTTTTATCTATCCTATACACATGCGTCCAATTCGTCTGCTTCTCCTCTCCCTACTCTTCACTGCCAGCATTTCCCAAGCTTGGGCTCTGCGAGGCGGCCCTTTTGATAGTTCCTCTGGTATTGGCGGCTTAGATCCGATTCGTGGCACTTACCAGACAGTCTTCCGTGGTGAAAATGCCATTGGATATTGCTTTTTCTCTTCTGCGAGTGACCTAGACACCTATGGTTCTATTCGTGGATTCATTGCAAATGCTTCGATTGCAGGCGGTGTTGGTGGAACAGTTTCGAAGAACGAAGTTTTTGTGGTTTTCACCTTTGGAGGAGCTACTACTTTTCGTACTGTTGAGGGTGCAGGTTTCCTCGATCAGGAAGTCGAGCAAAGCTTTTTTCCCATTCAAGCCAACGGCATGGGAGAGCTCACATTTCAAGTCACGGAGATTACTAGGACGGAAGTCATTGTTGAGACCGACGATGGTAGTATCGAAGTAGTTCAACTTCAAAGTTTTAATGTTTTACCAACTGAGACGATTGAAATTTTTGGAGAGACTAGGCAGCTGAGCCTCGAGCCTTCGCGATTGTTTTTCACCGTAATCCGAGGTGATGGCACGGAGATTGGACCTCTTGCCCTCGATCCCACGAATCCCGAGGAAGTACTCAATATCCTCAACCAAGTTGGATCACAAAACAACAACAACAATAATAACAATAACAATAACAATAACTAGTTGAGTTGGCTTGTTATTTGTCACCACGTATAGTGAAGAGCGTGAGCTTGCCTCTCATAAAACCCCTTTTCAGGTAAGCATTCCTAGTAGGGAAATGTTCTGAATCTTCTCTTCATCATGCAATAAGCCTCTTTGGTATTACTCTGGTAAATCTTTGTTTGGGCTTTCCCTTTATGAGCTAGACAAGTAGAGATTTGTCTGCTCAGCACCGGTAACATGATTCAGTTGCAGATCCAACTCCGGCGTGGCTTTACGCTAATTCAACTAATCATTACCATCTCCATCATCGCAATCCTTGCGACGATTATCGGGGTAACCAGCCCCAGAATTATCGACAAAGCTGACTCGATTGCCTGCATTGGCAAAATGCGCAAGCTCCATGTCTCACTGGAGCTCAGTTTAGAGGAAAACCGCCAGTGGCCACAGATGCCACGAGAGATTTATGAAGACCCTGAGAAAGGAGCAGAGTTCTGGTTTGAGGCCCTGAAGGGCTATGGCATGGATCAGGAAAGCGACTGGCTTTGTCCCAGTTGGGAACGGGTGATGGAAAAAGACGGAGTGGAGCCACAGGAACTACAACTTCATCTTCGGGTTTCTTATCACCCGGCCACCTTTGATGACAACCCTTCATCTCCGCGCAATAGCAAGGTGTCTATGCCCTGGGCAATAGAAGTTGGCGGCCAACATCCTGAAGGCTCGAATGTGCTGCTTTCAGATGGACAAGTGATCCCGATGGCGAGGCATATGACCAATGATTATTAAATCTCATTAGCAGTCTTATCCAAAAAGGGTATCTCTAAGAACCTAATTTTAGTCAGCAACGCAGCAATTTTTTTCTCTATCGAGAAGTAGACAATTCTTGGCGGCTCCTTTGTGATACCAAGGATTTGTCTCTGACGAAGATAGAGGGAAAAAGGGCAAGTTGATGGCAAAAGTAGGTTTTTAGAGGTGCCCAAAAGTAGGAATTAAATTTCCCCGCCGCAAGCGGCGGGGTATTGTGATGGTTAAGTTTCTTCATTCAGTCGCCCCAAGGGGCGGGGAATTAGACCCTCTGAGATTAAAGCGTTTGTTCCGAGCGCTGGGAACGCCGAGCTCCAGCTCGGCATTGGAAAATAATCGCGAAGCGCGAACAAAGAGATGCAGTAGTTTTCACTTCTTCACTGGCCTCACAAGCACCTAGCCATGCCGAGTAAGGATACTCGGCGCTACCTTTCTTGGCTCTGGAGGATATTCTATTCGAGTTCTCTTGCATAAACTTGGGTTTCCGTGCAGTTTGCAGTTATTGTATATGGCTATGCGTCTTCTCGTTCTCGATTGTGATTCTACTTTGTCAGCCATTGAGGGGGTTGATGAACTTGCTCGCTTGCGCAGTGAAGACTGCTTTTTGCAAAGTGTGGCCTTAACTGAGGCGGCGATGAATGGGGAAGTGAGTGTGGAGGAAGTTTTTGCAAGACGCCTTGAGTTGATTCAGCCTTCTCGGCAGATGGTGGAGCAGGTGGCCAAGTCCTATCTTGAGCAGATGGCTCCAGGCCTTGAACAGGCATTGCGGCAAGTTCGTGCGCAGGGCTGGACACCGATTATCCTCTCAGGCGGCTTCACCGAAGCCATTGATCCTTTGGCGGCAGCCTTGGGGGTAGAGCAGGTGGAGGCAGTTTCTTTGCAATTTGCTGCTGCTGGGGAGTATGCGGGTTATGACGAAGCCTATCCGACCACGCGCTCAGGCGGCAAGCCTGAAGTCATTGAGCGGCTGAAAACTCAACTGCGTGCGGAGCAAGTGGTGATGGTCGGTGACGGGGTGAGTGATTTGGAGACTTTGCCCTTGGTGGACGCCTTCGTGGCTTGTTTTGCCTTTGTGCGCCGAGCGGCTTTGGTCAATGCCGTCGAAGAGGGCAAGGCTAGTGCACTGGAAGAGTTTGCGGAGTTGCCAGACTTGATAAAGCAGAGCTTGGGTTGAGTCCGAAGAGCAAGATTTCTTGTATTGAGCTTTCAGCTCAATACTCGCGCTCAAGCAAATAGTGGGCAATCGCACGAAGTGCTTCGCCACTGGCAGGAAAGATTTCTAACTCGTGAAGGGCTAAGTGGGTGATGCGCTGTGCTTCTGCACGACTTTGCTCTAGCCCGATGAGCGCGGGGTAGGTGGACTTACCCACAGCCTGATCTTTGCCGGCAGTTTTGCCCAGAGTAACCGAGTCTGCGGTGCAGTCGAGGATGTCATCGATAATCTGGAAGGCCAAGCCTAGGTGCTGGCCAAAGCGTTCCAAGGCTTGGAGTTGCTCTGCTGGCGCCTCGGCGGCGTAGCCTCCCAGTTGTAGCGAGCAGGCAAGCAAGGCGGCGGTTTTGCCTTGATGGATGCGCTCAAGATCGGCCACTTGCAGGTCATCGCGCTGTTCGCCTTCGAGGTCGAGGACTTGACCACCGATCAAGTGCTGACTGCCACTGGCGCGGGCGAGCAAGGCCACCTGCTTAGCGGCAGTTGCTTGGGCTGTTTCTGCCACCAGTTCGAAGGCGAGTGCCTGCAGCGCATCACCGGCGAGCAGGGCCGTCGCTTCGCCATAGACGATGTGGCAGGTGGGTAAGCCGCGACGCAACTCGTCATCGTCCATGCAGGGAAGGTCATCGTGAATAAGCGAAAAGGTGTGGATGCACTCCACCGCAGCGGCCTGTTGCAGAGCTAGTTGAGCTTCGCCGCCGCAGGCCTCGCAAGCAGCGAGGGTGAGAATGGGGCGTAGCCGTTTGCCGCCCGCAAACAGGCTGTGGCGCATGGCTTGATGAAGCTGGGTGGGCTGCATCTGCGCTGGAGGTACCAGTTCATCCAGAGCGACTTCGATGAATTGGCGTCGCGCAGCAAGGTAGTCTTTGAGTTCGGGAGCTTCCATGAAAAAGGCGTATGACGGCGAGTTTGCGTTAAAGGGCACCTCTAAAAACCTACTTTTGCCATCAACTTGCCCTTGTTCCCTCTATCTTCGTCAGAGACAAATCCTTGGTATCACAAATGAGCCGCCAAGAATTGTCTCCTTCTCGATAGAGAAAAAAATTGCTGCGTTGTTGACTAAAATTAGGTTCTTAGAGATACCTTAAACCCAAATTATGCATTTAGACTTGAGAAAAAGCGTTGATCCCTGCAAAAACAAGGTCGTCCACCGATTTTGCGCCTCACCGATGGGGTGGCATCGCTTTCGGGGCAAAATCGGTGTTGAGGCCTTGTTTTTATTGGCCTGATAAGCTTTTTCTAGAAAAGTCCAATGCATAGTTTAGATTCAAGATGGAGGGGCTTAGAGCCCGTCTCAAGAAAAAAATTGCTTCGCAGCAAGACTGAAAGCAAATTGAGTAAGTGGTTTTTTTGCTTTTGGGGAATCTCCTTAAGTGAGAGCCCTTTCGCTGAACATGGAAACGAAAATCTTGTCAATTGATACCAGTGGAAGCTGGAAGAACTTGCTCAATGAGCCAGTGGAAATCCTGCGCGAGGGCGGGGTGATTGCCCTGCCAGCGGAAACTGTCTATGGCTTGGCGGGCGATGTGCAGCAGCCACGGGCTCTGGAAACTATCTTTGCTGCAAAAGGCCGGCCAAAAACGGATCCTCTCATTGTTCACATCGCCTCGACCAAGCAGCTCGAGGAAGTGGCCGTCGTGCCAGAGGAAATTGCCGATGCGGTGGAGCTACTCACCAAACGATTCTGGCCGGGGCCGCTGACTTTGGTGTTGCCCAAACACCCGCAAATCCCCGAATTGGTCAGCGCGGGTTTGCCCACCGTGGCCGTGCGCATGCCCGAGGCACCCATTTTCCGCGGCGTGCTCAAGGCCCTCGGAAGTCCGCTGGCAGCGCCGAGTGCGAATCGCTTTGCCAGCATTTCACCCACCACCGCAAAAGCAGTGCAGCAAGAGCTAGGCGGGCGCATTCCCCTGATTCTCGATGGCGGCGCCTGTTCCTATGGCATTGAAAGCACTATTGTCGAAGTCTTCCCGCCGGAAAAAGAAGGCGGCAAGCCCAGGGTGGAGATTCTTCGTCCCGGGCCCTTGACCAGAGAAGATTTGCGCGTCGTGGTTAAAGTCAAACAACGCTTCGCGGCGAAAAAACTCGACGAAGCCGTTCAAGCACCGGGGCAGTTTTTGCGCCACTACGCGCCGCAGACTCCGCTGCAGCTCTTGGATAATCCTGAAGATTGGCAGCCTCCAGTGGGACAAAAACTGGGCCTCTTGTGCCTTGCCGATGACAGCCCTTGGTGCGCTCGTGCTGAATTCTCGGCAGTGGAAATGCTCAGCCCCGGGGCGGCCAAGCTACCCGAGGCGATGGTGCGTTTTTACCACTGTTTGCGGGCGTTGGATGAGGCTGGCGTGGATCAAATCATCGCCGAGAAATTGCCAAATCGGGGCTTGGGCGTGTCTTTGAATGAGCGCTTGAAGCGAGCTGCGGCAAGCGAGTAAGCACTTACTGAGATCATCACTTTGTTGATTTCTTGCTTGGTTTTTGGCTTAGTTTTTGGTATAATCATTCTCTTGAACCTGTTTTTTCAGTTTGTCTGGTGGCTTGCCCTTGTAGTGAGCTGCCTTGCCTTGAGCGCTTGCTTGGGAAGCAAGTCTGCGGTTGACAGCTCTGCTCAGGCAGCCTCTAGCGGGCCTCAGGTGAGCAGTCTCGATGCCCTGTTTCAAAATTCAAACTTAAATACCTTAATTGACATGGAGGCGCGCTTCGTCGATGTGAATGAGGAAGTGAGCGGGTTTTCTTCAGCGGCGAATTTGGGCAGCGGCGCGCAAGCACAGTATTTTCAGGATTCGCGCTTTGGTAGTACGCAGATGAGTTCTCTGGGCAATCAAGAGAGTGCACTTGGTTCACAGCGCGCTCTGGAGAGTGGGCAGCGAAATGCTTGGCAAAATCAGCGTTTTTCAGAAACTAGCGGAGGCTCGCAGGCACGCGAATCTGGGCGTGAGTTTGCTACTGGATCCTACCGCGATGGCGAACGCCAATTTCGCTCTTCGGGGAGGATGAATCGTATGGACGGACGACGCGCCCCAGGTGATGATCGCTCCTTTAGCGGCACGCAAGACGCCTTGGCCACGCCCAGAATTCCCAACATCATCGGCAGCCTCAGTGAAGGTGGCTACATGGGCCAAGAGCAAGTACAGGCTTTAACCCAGTAAGTGCGTTGGGTTCGCAACTTTGAGGAAACCTCTGTGAGGCCGCTTGAAATTTTCTTGAGTTCTCTCAGGTCGAGTAAAGTGCCTCCCGCAGAGGCGCAGAGGGGGAGTTTTTTATTGGGCTGAACGATTTTCTAGAAAAGTCCTATGCATAGTTTGGGTTTAGAGCACTTTAAATAAACTCCAAAAACTGCCTCAGATGTTTGTAATTTGATTTCTTATTCAGGTTTATGAATTTTTTGAAGTGTGTGGACTTCAAAAGCTAGTGCATAAATTTTAGACCCTGTAAAATCAAGCCAAACTGTTCTTTTTCTTTCTGAGGGAACCCCTGCAACCGCTGGCCAAGAAAGGGGCTTCTGACAGGAAGAAAAACGAACAGGCCTCGTCCTTACAAGCTTAAGGGCACCTCTAAATACCTCATTTTGACGCTAGCTTGCCCTTTTTTCCTCTGGCTTTGTCGGAGGCAGATCCTCGGTATCACAAAGGATAGCGAGGATTGCCACCTTCGCGCCAGAGAAAAAAATTGCTGCGCTATCGCCTAAAAGCAGGTAATTAGAGATGCCCTTAAATAGATTATGCACTAGAATATAAAATCCGCCGTGCTCTAAGCCCTGAAAGGGCGACGCATGCCAGCCCAGTCCGCAAGGGCTGGGTATCTTAATCCCCTAAGATTTATTTTGTGGCAGCTACTTGGCGTAGGCGGGCTTCGATGAAGGGATCTAATTCCCCATCCATGACTTTGCTGATGTTGCCGCTTTCGTGATCGGTGCGGTGGTCTTTGACCATCTGGTAAGGCTGGAACACATAAGAGCGAATTTGGCTGCCCCAGGCGATTTCGCCCTTGTCGCCGTAGAGGGCTTCTTGGGCGCTTTTTTTCTTGTCTTCCTCGATTTGAAAGAGCTTGGCTTTGAGCATTTGCAGGGCCAACTCGCGGTTGCGGCCTTGGGAGCGCTCGCGCTGGCAGGCAACCACCACGCCGGTGGGCACATGGGTCATGCGCACAGCGGTTTCGACTTTGTTGACATTTTGCCCGCCTTTGCCGCCTGAACGGAAGGTGTCTACCTTGATGTCGGCTTCGTTGACTTCGATGGCGGCACTTTCAATCTCTGGGTTTACATCCAGCGAGGCAAAGCTGGTGTGGCGACGGCTTTGGGAATCAAAGGGGGAAATGCGCACTAGCCGATGCACGCCGCGCTCGCAGTTGAGCAGGCCGTAGGCAAACTGGCCTTCGATGTGCAGGGTAATTGAGCGGATGCCCGCCTCTTCGCCGGCGCTGACATCCATGACCTCGCAGCGAAACTCGCGCTGCTCGCACCAGCGCTGGTACATGCGCGAGAGCATCTCTGCCCAGTCGCAGCTTTCTGTGCCTCCCGCGCCGGCGTGGATGGTCACAAAGCAGGCGGAATCATCGTGCTGCCCGGAGAGCAAAGTCAAGACTTCGATGCGATCCATCTCCTCGGCAATGGACTCGGATTCGCGCAAGGCTTCTTGGAGGCTTTCTTGGTCTTCTTCCTCGCGCCCTAGTTGTGCTAGCACTTCGAGGTCTTCGACGCGCGCCTCCAGAGCACGCAAGGGGTTGAGCAAGGACTTCACGCGGCTCAATTCGGCACTGGTTTTCTGTGCCTCTTCTGGCTTGTCCCAGAAATCAGCGCCGCCCATGATGCTTTCTAGCTCGCTGACTCGCTGTTGTAATTGCTCTGCTTGCAGGTAGCGCGCGAGCTCTTGGAGGCGTTGAGTTAAGGCTTCAAAGGGAATTTGGTAAAACTCAATGAGCTTTTCAGGCTGTTGCGGGCTCTCGGACATGGATATAATTTTCCACTATCATGGCGGCTAGTTATTCTTGCAAGTCTCTTTGAGTGCGAAGAAAGTATCCTTAATGCAGCAGGACGAAGGTCTCATTCTCCGCCTCCAGCCGCTGGGTGACACTTCACTCATCGTGACTTGGATGACGCGCCAGCATGGCCTATTGCGCACCGTGGCCAAAGGCGCGCGCTCTCAAAAAAGTTCTCTTCGTGGTAACCTCGACTTGTACTTTTCCGCGCAACTGGGCTGGGCTTGGGCGAAGAAATCAGACCTGCACTACTTGCGCGAAGTGCAGCTCGAAAAACCGCGTCTGGCACTGCGTGGGCAATGGCAAAAGCTGCGTGGCAGTGCTTGGTTTTCTCACCTTATTCTGCAAAGTCTGGAGCCAGAATCCCCTGAGCCAGCCATCTATGAACTCCTTGAACTAGCCCTCGACTACCTCGCTGAGCACCCACTTGAAGAACGCCTCATTGTCCGCTTTGAGAACCGCCTTGCAGCCGAGCTTGGACTGGGGCAGATTGAGCTGGGACTCAATTATTTGCGGGAGTTGCACAGACTTGACTTGCAAAAGCGTCCATTCTCGCTATAAACTTGGAGTTGATTTTTTCTTGCGAAGACTTAAGATTCTACTTTCAAAGACTTCTCTAGAGTTCCTTTTCTAGATCGCCAGAGTCCCTATTTTTTTTTACCCCGCCTGTTATGAGTTGGTTTCAGACTAATCGTGTTGCATCGCAAAATTTCCCTGCCTTCGAGCGCGAAGTCATGTCTCTCGTCGCCGCAGAACGCCTCGATGAAGCCGCTGAGCAGCTCGACGCAGCGCTGGAACAGGGCGGCAATCCGCATCAAGCAGGAATTCCGGGTGCGCAGCCTTGGTCAGAAGAAGAGTTGAGTTCGCTGATGATTTTGCGCGCGGAACTCGCCCTCAAAGAGCAGCAGCCTGTGCTGGCCGAGAATATTCTGAGCCACTTGCTGCTCTCCAACGAAGACACGCCAGAGCTGGAAGAAGAACAAGGCATCCGCGCTTTACAAACCTTGGCTGATGCCCTCGAATGGCAGGGCAAAAACGCCCAAGCCATCCAAGCTTGGGAGGCCTTGGATCAAGAAACTCAAAATAAGCCCGTCTGGGCGCATGCTCGGGTGATGGCGCTTGCTGGCTTGGGGCGCTTACTCCAGCAAGACGGCGAATTTGGCAAGGCCGAAAGCCACTTAATTGAAGCCATTGAGCTCGTTCAGGACGAGCTGGGAGAGGGTGATTCCCTCTTGCTCAACCTACTGGAGTCCGTCGGAACTATGTACTGGCACGCGGGCCATCCCGAGCAAGCCCAGCAAGTCTATGTCGATGCGCTTGCCTTAATTGACGGCACGGAAGTCTCCGAGCAAGAGAGTTTTGAGCGCGAAAACCTGCTCGAAGATCGCACCATTCTCGAAGGTTATCTCGCCTCCGTGCTCTACTTAAACGGCCATGTGGACGAATCCTGCCAACGCTTCGACACCGTGCTCAACCAGCTTCAGCAGTTAGAGATGCCGCAACAAAAAGAGTCCATCGGCTTCATTCTCGAACGCGCGGGAGAGGTCTTCGCCTATGCGCGCCTGCCTCAGCAGCAGCAGCTTGCCCAGCAAATGCTCGCTCACCTCAGTGCCGCTTAAACTCACGCCTGAAGATAGAAAAAATAGGGGCGTGATGCTTTTTACTGATTTTGAACTCGCTCCCGAACTGCAACGCGCAGTGGAGCAAATGGGCTGGCAAACTCCGACGGAAATCCAAGCCCAAGCCATCCCTGCGGTACTCGGCCTGCGCGATGTCATCGGCAGCTCCCAAACTGGCTCAGGGAAAACCGCCGCGTTTTCATTAGGGCTGCTCTCGATGCTCCACGAGCTGGCTCCGCCAAAGCCCTGCACGCGCCTGCTCATCCTAGAGCCGACCCGAGAACTCGCCGCTCAAGTAGCCGAAGTCTTGCGCGAACTTTGCGCTCACACCAAGTTGCGCGTCGCCCTGATCCACGGCGGCGTCGGCTTTGAAAAACAAATCCAGCAACTCAAAGCGGGCACGGAAATTGTCGTGGCTACCCCAGGGCGCCTGCTCGACCATGTGCAGAAGGGCAACTTTCGCTTTCAAATGCTGCGTCATGTGGTGCTTGATGAGGTGGATCGGATGCTTGACATGGGCTTCTTGCCTGATGTGAAGAAAATCCTCACCCGCTGCCCCAAAGACAGGCAAACCCTGCTGTTTTCCGCAACCATGCCTGAGGCCATCGTCAAGTTGGCTGACTTTGCCGTCAAGCAAGACCGCTTAGAAATTAGCGTTGGCCAGCGCCTCTCCGCGGCAGATACCGTCAGTCACGCGTTTTATCCTGTGGCCATGGAGCAACGCGAAGCCCTGCTGGATAGCTTGCTGGAAAAAGCGGACTTCAAAAGCTTGATGATTTTTACCCGCACCAAGCTGGAGGCGGATCGCATTTATGCGCGTCTTAACGAGACCAAAGCAGGTAGAGCAAACTATCGAGTGGCGGTCATGCATGGTGACATTCGCCAGCGCGAGCGGGAAAAAGCGCTCAAGGGTTTCCGCGATGGCAGTTTCGATGTGATTGTGGCCACGGATATTGCCGCGCGCGGTTTGGACATTTCCGGGGTTACTCATGTGATTAACTATCGTGTGCCTGAAAATCCAGAGGATTATGTGCACCGCATTGGCCGAACAGGCAGAGCCAGTGCCGAGGGAGATGCCTACACCATTTTGAGTGCAGAAGAGGAGGAATTTGCCGAGGCCATTGAGCGCAAAATCGGCACCAAAATTGAACGCCGCAAACTGCCTGAGTTTGACTATGTTTACACGGCTTTGCTCGATGAAAAAGGTCGTGCTGCTCAAAAACGCTTACAAGCTCAACGCTCCAGAAGAAAAGGCGGCGGCGGTGGACGCCGAAGAAGGAGGTAGTCGCTGCTGGATGAAGCTCTGATCAAGTTGAGATGAAGCAGAGATGAAAGGCTATCGACAGGTGCTGCGCAACTGGCTTCGGGAACAGCGGGGCTTATTTTCGCAGGCTTGTTTGCGAGCTTGCTTAAGTATTTCTTGGATTGCGCCAAAGAACCCGCGCTTGCTGGGGATTTGGGGAGAGTTGCAGGCTTTGGACTTTATTCGCGCTCGGGGCGGCAAGCTACTGCGGGCGAATTTTCGTGCCAAGCGGGGTGGAGAAGCGGATTTGGTGGTACGCGATGGCGAGGTGTTGGCCTTTGTCGAGGTGAAAACGCGGCGCAGTGTAGCTAAGGGGCGTCCGGGTGCGGCGGTGACTTCGGCGAAGCGGCGGCTGCTGTTGCGTGCGGCTTATGGCTGGCTGCGGATGCTGGGCGAAAAGCGCTCAGAAGTGGCTTGGCGCATCGATGTGGTCGAGGTGATTGTCAACGAGCGAGGCCGCGCTGGGGAAATCCGCTGGAATAAGGGGGGTTCTTGAAGAGGCGCTTGAGTAGATTTTGGGTCTCACGCGAAGGCGCGAAGGGGGCGCTACCGC
>JAOXNJ010240388.1:0-28242 GCA_028566655.1 Metis holothuriae | reverse complement strand
CATATTGTTTATGAGTAAGGATAAACTTTACATCCTATTATACTCATTCTGTTGCACTTAATATGATAACTTTTCTTTTCTAACTAAAATATTTTTCTATGTTACGAAGAGAAAAAGATGGAGTATTTACTAATCAAACACTCAGAAAAAAAAGCATATATTAAAGAAAAAAGAAAGAAAGAAAAACCAATAGATGAAGAATTGAGTAACTACAAAGAAATACATATACCAAATCGAGCAATAATAATACCTTGGTATATGAATCCAAACACTTCTGAAGCAAAGGAATACAAAAAGCATTCACTACCTCGAAATCCTTGGCGTAGATGGATACCAAGACTCAATCAACAGACTATTAAAAGAAAAAGACAAAAGTCTTTGAAAAAAGACTTCAAAGCACAATTAGAAAGATATTATTCCTCCAATAATTGACAAAAAAGCCATCCTTGCTTCTAAGGATGGCTTTGTTATATTATAAAATCTTAGTTTCTTAAAGTCTCATAACACATGATAGAACAACAAAGCACACAAGAAAATATATACAGATATCTAGGATATCTCGAAACAGAACTCAAAAAAAAATCTATAAGTCATAAAGAAATACGAGACCAATTTAGTATTCTTGAAGAAATACAAAAAAATAATCCAAATATGTCTCTACAAAAAATAATAGAATTACACAAAGAAGATCTAAACAACAATCTCAAAGAATATGACTATACTGGTTTTTCAAATAGCTGAAAAATACAAGCTGAAAATGAACTTACATTATATAAAAATAAAGTTACAAAAGCATTAGAGCAAGCATTACACGAGTATCAAAAAAGACATTAACGTGTAATACGAGCCAATATATCCCCTACACGCATACTCCCTATTCGTCTCTTGAGCATATTTCCATCACTATCGACCCAGACATAGCTCGTCTGAGACGTAATTCCATACTCCTCTCTTAGATCTTTATGACTATCATAGTCTACGTTGACAATTGTCAGTCCAGCAGGTATACCACTTGCGAGGAAATTTTTCTCAGCTCTCACACAGCTCGGACACCAGTCTGCATGGAAAAAGAGCACTACATTCCCTTCTGTAGAAGCAAGATCGAGATCTTCATAATCTATATAGCTCCCTCATGCATAGGTCTCACTTGGTGTCTCAGCAGGGATCACATAGGGTAAAATATATGGTCTCGCCCACCATACCAGTCATATAATCAGCAAAGGAATCAGATATCACAAAATTTTTTTTGCTTTTTTCATAAAGTTTAATCGATATTATGCACTAAAACGCTCAGCTACTACTTCCCAGTTGACGATAGCAAAAAATGCATCTATATAGTCAGCTCTTCTATTTTGATAATAAAGATAGTAGGCATGCTCCCACACATCTAGTCCTAGAATTGGCACTCCACAGTCATATCATGGCATCAGTGGATTGTCTTGATTGGGAGTAGAGCATATAGCTAACTTCGTATCATCTTGCTTACATAGCCATGCCCATCCTGATCCGAAACGAGATGCTGCAGCTGCCGCAAATTGCTGTTTGAATTCAGAAAAACTCCCAAAACTATGATCGATAGCTTGAGCAAGCAATCACTGAGGTTCTTGTCATTGTGCTGGTATCAAACTTTCCCAGAAAAGACTATGATTATAATAGCCTCACCCATTATTTCTCACTGCTGGGATATCTGCTCATTGTATAAGAATTTCCTCGATACTCAGATTCTCTAAATCAGTTCATGCTATAGCAGCATTTAATTTAGACGTATAGCCAGCGTGATGTTTGCCATGATGTATCTCCATCGTACGAGCATCGATATGCGGCTCGAGCGCATCATAAATATAAGGAAGATCAGGGAGAGAAAATGCCATCAAATAAGGGATTTAAAAAATAAATACAATCACTATAGATAAAATTTACAAAAATACACTATCTATCTAAGATTTTTACTTGACTCTTAGACACAAACACTTGTAAAAATAACTCAAATATATACATAGATGAGCAATTATTTATTTTTTGAATATATTACGATGGCACAATACAAAGCATCAGGAAAATTTTGACTATGACCTGTCCTGTGAGCACTCATAGCAGGACTCATACTCTCAATTCCTCTCGCACTTATCTATGATCTTGCTATCCTCTTTATACCCATCATCTATATCAATATATTGTCTGTGTTTGCTTTCGGACGAGCACTATGATATATCATCGATAAAATATTCACACGAGGTAAGGTGCGTAATACCAAAGTAGCCATTTTGCTTGCACTTGCTATCAGCATCTTTGCTCAGTATGTTGGATGGATACTATGGCTCCTCTACTGGACCAATGTATCTTTTCTCGAACTAGATATACCCACATTTATCAGTGCGCTCATAAGTCCCGAGTATTTTGTACAAATAGCACAAGAAATGAACCAGCGTGGTACACGATGAATCGAGTCATCAGGCAGCGTAAATGGTACTTTTCTCTATATCATATGGGTCTTAGAGTTTTTTATCATCACAGGTATGGCATGTTTTATCGCTAGTGAACAGGCATGAGAACCATTCTCTGAGAAGGATAACAAACGAATGCACAAAGAAATTCTTCAGCATGTCTTCCATGATATCCCTAGCGACCAGCAACAAGCATATATCAATGCTTGGGAGCAAGGAGATTTCTCACAGCTACAAAAGATTACTCAGCAGGAAATCACTGACTGATATACAGGTCCATACACTGATGTCTTACTGTATCATGATGATGCAAAGACTGAGTATTATATCACTATCTCTCGTGTAAGTTTCAATGCCAAGTGAAACGAAAACAAAGATCATCTCATCCAAAGATACAGCATCACTCCTCAGCAAGTACAAAACTATATTTACTAATATTTTGTACTATAGTACATTCATTTTATATTTAGGATAGATTACTCACTTAACTCTTCTAGCTGGTCTCTAATCCTCGCAGCATCTTCAAATCTCCGCTCTGTGATAGCTAGATCCAGCTCTTTCCTCAGCTCTTCTGAGATAAGGGCTTTTTCTTTCTTGGTCATACGTTTTAGCCTTTTTGCTTTTCCTTTTTTGATCAGTTGAAATTCTTTATGCTGCTGGAGTTCTTCATCAGTCCTTGTCACTTCTAAGTTCTTTACCTGTGAGATCGCTTGTGTCGGTGTAATGTCATGATGAGCATTATACTCTTGTTGGATATTTCTCCTACGATATGTCTCTCGCAATGATTTTACCATAGACTGCGTCATCTTATCTGCATAAAGCACTACTTCACTGTCAGGATTTCTCGCTGCACGTCAGATATTCTGGACCAATGAGGTAGTAGATCTAAGAAATCATTCCTTATCAGCATCCAAGATCGCTATAAAACCCACCTCAGGCAAGTCTATACCTTCTCTCAGTAGATTCACTCCCACCAAGACATCTATCTCGCCTGATTTTAGTTTCTTGATAATCTCCCAGCGATCGATCGTATCTACTTCACTGTGGAGATAAAATGACTTATAGCCTTTGGATAGCATAAAATTATTGATCTCTTCACTCGACTTCTTGGTCAAGGCGATGATAAGTGATCTATATCATTTCTGAATATTCTCATCAATCTTGCCCAACATATGATCGATAAAAGGCAAGGGCTCTGTCTGAGCAAGTTCTGCTGGATCTCATTGAAGAAAATCTTGAAAGTTAGCGTATGACATAAGTGATAGGAGATTAGGAAATTAGGAGATTACAGATCATGTTAGACACTTTGTAATATATATATCGTTGCATTCCACTTATTATTCTCACTTTCTAGAAGAGTTGTCGGTGCACCTGTGAGATTGCATCCGACTAGCATTTTTTTTTGTTTCTTTTTTTGAGGCGATGTCAAAAAAAGAAAATAAGTAAAATATTGTGTAGCTTACATTTTTAGCTTTCTTCTTCAATTTCTCCTTCTATTTTATTCTTCAACTCTTCAGCATACTCATATCAGGGATTATCAGCTAGTATTTCGTCCAATATCTGTAATGCATCCTCTTCACGCTCAAGTCATACCAAACTCACTGCCTGTGTATAACGTAGATTAACATCACCAGCAAATACATCTTCTTCCAAAAGCTCTTGACTCAAGACAAGCGCAAGCTCATACTCATGCATATCTTGATATGTTGTAATCTTGTATAAATAGATCTGTCTGTTCTCTGGGTCTAAGAGTAATGCTTGGTCAAGTGCTTCGATCGCTTGTGTAGACACTTCTCGTCCACCAATTCATTTTTGTCTCTGCTGATATCCTAAATCGCTAAGTATCGTCCCTTTGGTATATCGATATGTAGGGTGTTCTGGTAGATAATTCAATGCTTGATCTATGTATCGCAATGCCTCTTCCAGATTGCCTGTATCAGCGAGAAGACGAGCCTTATTTGCTAGGAGCTCTGGATTATCAAAATCCTTATTGAGCACTTTATCATAGTAAATATCTGCCTGTGTGATACGTCACTGCTGATAGAGAATATATCATTTATATCATAATATATCTAGATCATTAGGAGCAAAACGCAAACCACGATCGATTCGCTCTAATGACTTTTCCCGATCCTCTTCTTCATCAGCAAGACGAGCTAAATACAGATATGTCGGTGCATATGTTTTGTGCTCTGAGACCAATTGCAAAAATATATCTTCTGCGACTTGATAGTCTCATGACTTATATGCTATCACTCCATCGGCAAAATGCTCTGGCTCTGATGATCAAAATAAACCACATCCTGAAGCATGAAAACAGAACAGTGACAATAGTAGTAGAGAAAAAACTTTTTGAAACATTACATCAATATGTAGATTTAAAAACTACCAATTCTCGCCTTGTCAACCCATGTACCTATCTAGTAAAGTATTTTTATTTAATTCAAGTGATCATGTAACACCTATAAAATACTCTTGATCTCAAGTTCACCACACGTTTATTCTCATCAAAGGATCTGCTGTCTCCAAAATATAAAAATCTCAACTCACGTATATATGATAATCATACAAATAATCTCATCATATGTGTGAATATATAAGTTTACCAAACTTACGATCATCAAAATCTAAAGAATCAGAAACATTTCTTATCCCCAAAAATCTAGCAAACGGCGTAAAATATATCTGTTTTTCATCATTAAATAAGTTATCCATCTGTCATCATAAGGTTCCATTTTTGAATCTTTGTACCATATTTCTAAAATTATTTTTGTCATATTCATCAAACTGCATAAACGGATATCAGACCGTATACTTATCATTTCATATCTCATCAGAAGTTATACAATAAGCATCATATATGGCAAAATCTCTTTCTAATAAGCTAAGATCATACACTTCTTGAAAGGCGCCTTCATCAATAGTATGTTTTCATCAGGTAAGAGAGTCGATAGATCGATCATATTCTTCTTCTCAAATACAGTACTCTAATAAAAAAAAAATATCTAAAATCGGACTATCCCCGACCACAAGGGATCGGGGTATTCGCCCGATTTTTCTCCTCGTACCTCGTCGACCGATATTTTTTCGTTCGAATATATCTCTTGCTGAAACGTTTTTCTGACAAGCCCCGACCATAAAGGATCGGAGTAATATATTCGAATATAATAGGTAAATCTTGCGAATTACAATATTTATCGTACAAAAAAGATCATCATGTGTATATAACTATTTCGCTCTCACAGCTTTCTTTTTTATATGTACGATACTCACTTATCGGTGCTAATGATTTAAGTACAGTGTTCTTTGATCTGTGTTGTTGCCATCAAAATCATATAATAAATATTACTATAGAACCTACGATAATAAGGTAGATGTTTATCTTATTCATACATATATTATTAGGCAAATTAGAAAGATATATAATATTGATTGGGGAGATATATTACATCTTACCATGGCAAAAACATATTTGTTGTTGTTTTTCGTGAATGATAGTCAGGATCCTGTCTATATCTTTTATCTCGCTGCTGTATCAGCAAAGGTACCCCACTCACATGTCTTAAAAGCAAAAATATACTGATTGGACTCAGTATTGCTAGATGTTCTCGTCCAGCAAGTGAACTAAAAGCAAAGATATATATCCCTATCCAGACTAATATCTCACCGAAGTAATTCGGATGCCTTGCCTTGGATCGCAATCACACCATACAGTGCTGATCAGGATGCATACGTTTGAATTTTCGCTTTTGCCAGTCAGCGAGCACCTCTAATAAAAATCAAAGCAAAAATATAGCTCATCCTATCCCGTGAAGTATATTTGACTCTAAAGCACTGTCTTGTAAAACAAAGATAACAGGCAGAAGAAGGATAAAAATAGCAGCTGTCTGGAGCAGTCGAAACTTCGCAAAATCAGTCCACTGCTCCCTCATCGTATCAAATCTTCTATCCTTCCCCATATGTAATATCCTGACAAATAGATATCCAGACAATCTCAATCATCGTAAACTCACCATGATGACTAGTAGTATATGTATCATATCTTGTGTACTCTCTATCATATACAGTCACCAAGTCATGATGGCAAAGGTCGTGCCATAAGCAAGGTCAGTGACTTTGTCTGTCTTATATATAGCTGCTATCACAAAAAAAGCTAACTGAATAACAAAGATACTAAGTAATATGTATATATAGGTCATGCTTGATGAGAAAAATAAAACACATCTACTCATCTTCCGAAATCGTCTGCATCGCCTCTATCATCTGTGGTATAAATTCATCCAGAGAAATATTGAGATACTTCTCACAGTGACGCAAGTGTTCTCTATCTACACCAGAGGCAAAAGACTTATCTTTGATCCTTTTCTTGACTCATTTGGCTTTCATACCTTCAAATCTTGTAGGTCTCATGAGACTATACGCATACAAAAATCCTGACAACTCATCGACTGAAGCCAAATATTTACGAATTGTAGAATCCACAGGCACTCATGTCAATCGCTCTCCATGAGATCTAATATCATCTCTCAAGACCTGTGGTGCATCTATCTCATCCATGATCGTATCGAACTCATCCTGTAAGTGCTTGTCAGCATCTTTTGCGATATAATCCCAGTCAATATCATGAAGCAATCACGCTATATATCGCACATGCTGATCTTGACCTAGCTGTTTTGCAAAATATTTCATAATCTTTCCTACTTGCTCGCAATGACGACGTGTCTCATTGAGATATTTTTCGACTAAGACATGAGCTTTTTCTTCACTAGGCATGTTCTGATAGTCACGATGTATATCTCACACACCTTCTTTAGTCTGGATATTTTCTTCTCTGGCTTCCTCTGATAGATCCTCCGACTTCCCATGTAAAGGTTTCATAAGTGGAAAGAGAATCACATCTCTGAGATTATCTTGCTGGGTAAGGAGCGTAATAATTCTATCTATACCCATACCAAATCATGACTGACAAGGCATACCATACTCCATCGTCGTGACAAAATCATCATCGCCACTTGTTGCTTCTTCATCACCCTGTGCTAGAGCTTGTGCTTGTTCATCGAAGTTAGCTTTTTGGATCGCAGGGTCGACGAGCTCACTATATGCTTTGATGATTTCTCGTCCATTCACCACCACTTGAAATTGCTCGACAATAGTAGGATCTGTATCACTCCCACGAGCTAGTGGTTGCATCGTCTTGGGGTAGTTGTATACAAAAGCAGGTCATACAATACTTGGTCTGAGTACTTTCTTGTAGAGGTAATCGATCAATGTCGTGACTCCCTGTGTCTCCATGGCTTCTCGTTCATGTCATGCATTTTTGATATCTTGCAAGAGTTTTTTTTGATCTTGATCACTTGTAGTATACTGTGTGACATCGATACCAGACTTCTCACGTACTCCAGCGACATAGTCGATCTTCTCTCGTGGTCATGAGAAATCAATGATACGCTCCTGTCATGACTTATCCTTGATAAGTATTTTGTGATCCAGTCATAGATGCTGAAAAATATAAGCAAACATCTCTTCAGTAAAACGCATATTATCTTCGTAATTTCGATAGGTAGCATAATGCTCGACAGAGGTAAATTCTTGGAGATGAGAAGGGTTTGATCACTCATTCCTAAACTGTTTCCCAATCTCAAACACACGCTCAAATCTTCCTACTGTTGCTTTTTTGAGCCCTATTTCTGTGGCTATTCTGAGATAAAAATCTTCATCAAAATCATTGTGATGAGTGATAAATGGCTTAGCAGCTGCACCACTTGCAGAGCTTCATAGGACAGGTGTTTCTAACTCTATAAAATCATTCTCCCAGTAAAATTTCCTCAATACTCTGATAAAATGCGATCTCAACAGAAATCTTTGATAGGTTTCTTCATTCATCGTAAGGTCTAAGTATCTTTGTCTATAGAGTTTTTCTTCATCTTTGACACCATGTCGCTTATCTCCCATTGGGCGAAGTGCTTTGGATAAGAGCTGATACTCATCGACAAAGAGTGTGAGTTCTCCATGTTTGGTAATAAAGAGCTCTCCTTTGACTCCTACAAAATCTCAGATATCCAAAAATTTCTCTACGAACTTGTATGCATTGACTTCTTGTCCAGCTATGTCGAGAGACGAGACGACCTCTCTTCAGGTATGCAAATGACACAGATTTTTAACAAAACAAATCTGTATATCCCCTGTATGGTCACGTAAAGAGCCGAAGCTTAACTTCCCCATCGTACGAAAGGATAGCAAACGTCCAGCTGTAGAATAGGTCTGTTTTGCTCACTCTTTGAGTAAGACATCTCACTCACTTACGGCTCAATTTTCTCCTGGCTCTCAGCTCTGAGCTCTCAGTTCTTGTATATGTTGTTTTTTATCGTATCTATTGGCATAAGGAATTACACCTGCTTCTTTGAGCTGTTGGAGACGTTGGAGACGTGTTTGGTATTCAGTGAGTTGTTCGGACATACGAAAAATAAGTCATCAAATAAACTATGACTTTGTATATATATTTTATAAGTTGGTGCAATGGGGAATAAATTTTATCTCTTCCCTCTTCTATCATACAAGAGCCAAAGTAAGTCTTTACAAATATAAACTTTTGAAAGCACTTCGTCGTTTTGATTAATGAGATGTATCTTATTCATGATAGAAATATCTACTTTAATAATATCTCACTTTTGTAATTTATCTATGAGGTACACATTCTTATCTTCACAGTTGGTAAAGGCTTTTATCATAGATAAAAGACAGAAAATATCTTGGTCATGCTTGAGTGTATAAAATCTTTGTATAAAAACTTTTTGCAAAATCATAACTAATGTGTACTGCATTTTAACATCTGTAGATGCATCAATATTTTTAGGTTTGTACTCTTTCCAAAAATCATGAAACGATTTTATAGATTTAGTCTCAGTATTGTCTAAACGGGATAAAAAATCATCATCTGCAAACTCAATAGCATTTATTACCTCTTGAGAAAATTGTGCTTGGAGCTTAGCAGTATATGAAGCACACATAAGTACACACGCACTAAGTACTGCTTTGCTGTTAGGTCATAGTCTAGGCATATAATATGAAGATTAGAAAATAAATACACTACTTCTCTATTGACATAGATAGATTTATCCTTATCTTATGATAGTTTTTATTATTTGTAAAGCTATGTCTCACATACAAATAGGCTCATATACATTAGAACATACCAAAAGACAAAGAAAATGACCTATAACCAGAAGTACATCTATAGAAATTGCTAAGCATATATCTATTACTCTTCAGTCAACGACTAAAGAAGTAAAAAATAAAAATTGAGAAAGAGAACAAAAAACAACATATAAGATTGAAAAAATAACTGTTAGTAGTTGAAAAGATATTTGTACGCTTCTTTTTATACAAAATGACTGGTTTACTCCTCATGGGATATATATAGATCAGCAAGATGCATCTACTTATTACGAAGCTCCTACAAAAGTAATCTCATCAATACATCAAGCTATTCAAAAATACGAAAAACAGTGAACGCCCGAAAATTTATGCTCAGAGCAATTGGAAATTATAAAAAACACAAAAAAGGAAATTAATAAAATTTTTGAGAAAATAGAAAAAAAATGTGAACAAATAACTAAAGAACAACAAAATATACAAACTTATAAAAAAGATTCTGAGATTATCAGAAAAGCACTGAGTGAAGATTTCGGAACTATACAAGATGATCAATGGAGTCTAGATATATGGGGAGAGATGATAGAACAAAATACACAATCTGTAGAAGACATGCAATTAGCACTACAGGAAATCGATAGAAATATAGATTATGCTAAGGCAAATGAGACCATATTTTCTAGCAATAAAAAAGAGATAGAAAAAAGTATGGATCTACATCAACAAACAATATTCATACAAAAAGAAATCATCGATGAAAATATGAAAGAACGTAAACATCAAGTAGGAAATATAAAACATTTACGAAACAATATATATAAAAGATACCAGCTAGCTAAACAACGAAAAGATATAGAACAACATTTTGAGCTCTATGAGACAATAGAAAAAGATCTAGCAAAAATAAAATCTCTAAAAGAAAAACTACAAAAAGATATAACAACATATAAGAGACTCTTTCTACATATACAAGCCACTCAGAGAGTTTCTCGTACTATCAAGGATATAGAGACTCTTATACAACAAAGACTTGACCAGCAAGCACTTCTATCATCTGATGAAGTTATTCTGCATAAAAATCTTCAACAACAATATGCAGAACTCATTAGCAAAATAAATAATACCTATCAAGAACGTGACAGCATACAACAAGCACTAAAAGAATTAGCATCATATAGTACAGAACTTACACAAGATAAAGACTTTCTCAAACATCTACCGCAAAAAATTAGAGATATCAAAACTAAAAGAAAAAAAGAAAGATTAGAAAAACAACAAGAAAACATTTATACCAAATATAAAAACGATGCCTCCATCGATGGGGATTTTTCTGGGGACTGGGAAACTGTATGGTTAGATATAAAAAATAAGATACGAAAAACCTTACCAGATATAATACAAAAGAAAATAGAAGCGAATAATAAGCAAGAAGAAGAATATGAACATCAACTTCAAGCTATACAGACTACTGTCGATAGATACAAATCAGAACAAACATTCATAGAAGAACAGCTCGCTCAGAGCTACTCTCCTGCCAAAAGAATTGTAGAAGAAATAGAAACATTCAAAGCAGAAGTACGTAAAATCAATAAAGAACTCAAATATATATCATCCAAAATAAGTTATCATGAAAGAACATATACAAAGAATAAGCACTGTGTAGAACAAATTATATCATTGAATATGAAAACTAAATTGCTTAACGGCTTTAAGTTTGCCAAAGCTTTTCTAAGAAAAATACATGCATACAAATATGATCAAGATATGCTATCATTAGCAAAACAGGTAGAAGCGTATTTTACTATGCAAGAAGAACTTCAAAGTACAGTACAGGAATATAAAAAACAATCTAACACTTTCAATAACCAAGAGAAAAAAGAGCAAAAGCTAAAAAATCAGATAGAAGAGCTAGAAAATGAAATCATAGCACTTGAGCAAGAAATGAGAAGCAATCTAGAAAATGCTAAAAGTATGGATAGAGATTACAAAATAAAGCAAGACTCGCTTCATAAAAAATATCAAAACAACAAAAAAAGATTAAAAAAACTTAAGTTACAATACAAGACATACAAAATGAAAAAACATATGCGTAAAAAAGAAAGAATATTAAAAAATATTCAGCAACTCAAACAGAAGATCGATTCTTTACAAGATCAAAAAAAAGTGCTACAAGAAGAAGCAGAAAATCAGATAGAGCATCTCTTGAAAAGGTATAATCAAGAATATGATACATATAAAACCAAGAACAGTAAAGTCTGTGATCATCTACAAAATAGAGAAGCATATACAGAAGAAAAAGAGAAAGCTCAAAAAAAACTGGAAGAAGAAAAAAAAGATCTATCTGCTATAGAAGAGGATATAAAACAAAAAGAAAAAGATTTAAAAATTCAGGAAGAAACATCAGATATAAAGATCAAAAGCATAAAAAATCACACAAGTCGATTACGTGAGCAAGAAAAACGTATCACACAAAAAAAGAAAAAAATAGAGAAAACACAACAAGAAATTATATATTTAACAGAAAGTATTGAAAACCAGAAAACAGCAGTATATCAGAAAATAAATTCCCAAAAAGAACTATACAACTCCTGTGAAGAAAAGTATAACATGCTCAATATGCAAAGAGTCGTACTCCAGAGAAGAATTAGAACAAAATATGATTATATTATAAATTTACTAAAGAATCCTAACCATCAAGAAAATCAACAAGATGAACATATATGGCTAGCAATCAACGAAATTTTTGAACATCTCTTCTATATATCAAGATCTTTCGATGAGTACAAGCGTATACTCAAACAACATGCTACATGAGCTACGTTTGAAGAAATTGCTACTGACTCTTTTAAAAATAAGTTACTAGACAGAGTATGTAACTACATCGATCATAGCAGCATCAATTTGAAAAGTATAGGAACTTGAGCATATAGTATACAAGAGGTTATCATCAAAGATATACAAAATCGTATTAAAATACATACACAGTCCTCTTCTCATAAAGACTCAAACACTATAGAACAAGAGAGACTATATATAATGGAAACAATTGCTCTAGAATTAGAACTACAAGGTCTATGATATAAGATAGAAAAAATACTAGAGCAACTAAAAAAATCTCTACTCATCAAAGCAGAACTTGAAAATTTTCAAGAACGTTATAAGGAATATTTCAGTGTACAAAAAAAAGAAGTAAAAAATATGAAAAGAGAGATAAGTCATCAAATAGAAATACTTACAGAAATATATACCACATTTATCTCGATAATATCTGAGGTCAAAAATGATATATCAGATCTATCCCGTGATAAGGCTCTAAAAAATAATAGACCAAGCAATATACTCAAAAAACAAAAACGAAACTTACAAGACATCAAAAATCAAAGACAACAATTCAATCGAAAAAAGTGACAAGAATACAACAAAAAGAAAGTAAAAGAAAAGTTACAAGCATTGAAAAGAGAAGAATGTTGACAACAATTGCTTATCGAGCATTTGTCTACAATTCATCGTCAAATAAACAATTCAAAGACACCTGATCAAAGAAATCTCTTACAAAAGAGATGAACCACTATCTCCTACAAATCAACAAGCAAAAAAAGTTCGTGATAAGAGAAAAAAGAAACATATTTCGAAGAAAAAAACGTCATCAAATAATATACCAAACAATAAGAAAATTATTAAAGACACTGCTTGAATTTCATAAGATACATGAAAAGAAAGAGATCATAAAAGAGAAAAAACCGTCTGCGATAATTAGCAACATTGATGAACCAACTGATAAGGTTCCTAGAATTTTTGAAGAAGAAAAGCCTTACACAGGTCAAGATTTGTAGGAAAATAATAATGAAAAAACCTAATATAGAAGTAATGACCAAACAAGAAAAGAAAAATGGTAGCTTGGAAATGCTATACATAATTTAAATAAAGCACCAACACTTTCTCTTAAAGAATTTTTGGCTAGACATCAAAAAGAGTATGATGAACAAATATTGATCGAAATAAAAGATATCGAACTGAATGAGCGAATAAAAAAACGTGAGATACTTATAAAAGCTCCAAAGTCAATTTTACATAATAGAGAATATATTTCTTGAAAGAAGCATAAATAATTTTGTATAAACAAGAAATTGCTAGCAATTTGCAGAAGTTCCTTATACCAGAAAAGCTTAACTTCTCCATTCCTTTGATAATAAATTAGAGATAATTTTTCTTATGAAATTAAGTTTATCAATCTTTTCATCTATCTCTTCAGAAGATTTTTTCTCTCTTCATACAAGAATCTTCTTAAAGACCAATTTACCTAAGTCATTTTTTATATCTTGTAATTTTTGAATCGTAACCCTTTCTCTATCACAAGACTCATGATCATCAATCATATAATTACATATGTCGATATATAAAATATACTTCTGTCATCAAGATATTATTAGAAGAATTTTAAAGCCCCTAAAATTCAGGGGCTTAAATTATTTTTTAATTACTTTTTAATGCTTCTCTTCACATTTCGACTAATATACTTTATATACCTTTTTATATCAGCCAAAATTTTTGCTTTTTGCAAAAGTCTCTTTAATTTACCATACATATTTTGAGAAACTTCTATTTCAAAAACATTACAATATACCCAATACGCAATGCCTTTAAATAAATATTCCTTTAATTCCTCCTTTGCTTCTCTTAAAAATTTTCTTACACTCTTTCTATTTGGAAGATCAAAAAAATATTGATCATAACTAGATTCATAAAATTTTAATATTGGTCTTATGTTCTTAGATGCAGGTGTACAATAAACACCATGGGAATTAGTTATTGTCAAAGCAATCCTGTGAAATTCCTTATTTTTTTTCATTTTTTTGGATTTTTTTATTTATTCTTTTTTTTATTTTAATATTCTTTCATACTTTTATTATGAGAAAAAATGAAATAATAATGAAAATGATGAAATTTTTTATTTTTATAAGATTTGAAAATATATGAACATTTATCTTATAGCCATATCTGGAGCAACCTCAAGAGCAATTTCCCATTTTTTTCTTACTTTTTTCATAAGTACACTCTTGCAACTACAAACACAAGACATATAAAACTTACAAGCAGCAAATTTTAGTACAATACTCACACATTCGTCATGCAACAGCGACTCGCACAGCATCGTATTTTGGTCTATATCATCAGTACTATCATCATCTTCACTCTCCTAGCATTTCTCTCACGAAAATACATCTTCCACACACCTCAGATCATAGTCTATCCATCTGACAGTCACTTCAGCACACTCTCACTTCACTTCCCAACTCATCCCCTACTATTACAACACCAATACCTCTCCAAAATAAAAAACCACACTATACGACATACTACTACCATACACATCACAGCAGATCCACAACTCCTCTCGATCAACACCACAGACACATCATACCTCTCATGAAACATATCCATCGACCAGTACTGGACTAGTAATTACGTCGATACATCACCTACTCTCTTCACACTGACGCTCTCTGGAGACATAACGCTCACATGAGCACATCACTCCTCTACCACACATCCATCGCTCTCATTCCATACTATGATCCAATGAAAACATATAGACAACAT
Source organism: Metis holothuriae (assembly GCA_028566655.1). NCBI lineage: Eukaryota > Metazoa > Arthropoda > Copepoda > Harpacticoida > Metidae > Metis > Metis holothuriae. The sequence continues at coordinate 13,045 of JAOXNJ010240388.1, read as the reverse complement.
ACGATACATCAAACTCCAAGAACTTTCACTCGATACGATAGCACTACCTACACCTACCATACAACAACGATACCTCTTACTCCAAAAATACCGTAATACACGAATTGCTATCCCAGACAATGACATACCCACCACACTTCAGTTCTTTTTGCCAAAACTCTTTACACAACAGCTCCAAGACAAGCAACTCAGCATCATACAAAATGAGCAAGTCACACACTACAGTCTCTCATGATCACAGCTCCAGCTCAGTGGAAGTAGTAACTCATCACATGAGCACGGTATCATACAGTATACACTTTGGGATAGTCACCTAAGATACACACGCTCACCAGATGATGATCAGCATAGAAGGTATCTTTTCTCTGGAAATCAGCAACATCTCTATCAAAGCAGCTTCTCTGGTATCTATGACTATCAGCTCAAGACACATCAACAAACATACTCAGGTGTACGGACATTCCCTGCATGACTTGAGCTACAATTTCACCATATCAGATCTCTCGACAAAGCGCCTAAAAAAGATCTGGAAAACGTAACTATTCCTGCACACGCTCTCCAATGGAGAAACATTATCCAAAGGTGGAAAAAATAATATTTTTTACTTCTATACACATACTCAAGGAACCGTATCTAGAACATTGTATGTCTTAGTAAGATATACGTTCTGTGTCAAAATAAAAAAAATATCTAAAATCGGACTATCCCCGACCACAAGGGATCGGGGTATTCGCCCGATTTTTCTCCTCGTACCTCGTCGACCGATATTTTTTCGTTCGAATATATCTCTTGCTGAAACGTTTTTCTGACAAGCCCCGACCATAAAGGATCGGAGTAATATATTCGAATATACATTATAGTCTATTTTGCACAGGTTCCTTATATAATTAAACATATCTCCCTCTTGCAAACTCATCGCATATAGGTAAAAATACTCTGTGATATTTTCACATTATCGTATACAGAAGCATAAAATACACCTACCTCCTCATCTTTGTCATCAATATATATGAACATAACATTATATACACCATATATACATATTATACAGCACATATATCTTTAGTCAATTAGATATTTTTCATAGTATAGTATGTACGGTACTCATATGACAAAGAATGTTGGACATAACAACATTTTTTTATCTTACTAAATTCTATCATTTATAATGGTGACTTACATACTCATAGCACTATGAGGACTCATTGTATGAGCTCTCTGAGGAAAATTTATGTTTGAACATTTTCTTACGACCAAAAAACAAGAAGTAGAAAAAGATATCAACAAAGCAAAAAAAGAAGCAGAAGATATTATCAAAAAAGCAGAATATAGAGCTGGCAAAATAGAAGAAAAAGCTGAAAAAGATATCCAACACAAAGAAAAAAAACTCGAACAAACAGAAGCAAGACTTCTCCAAAAAGAAGAAAAAATGGAAGAAAAAATGGAAAAGCTTGAAACAAAAAAAGAAGAATACAGAGAAAAAAAAGCTGAACTAGATAGTATTATAGAAAAAGAAAAGACTATCCTCTCTGAGCTCTCATGACTCAGCCCAGACGATGCCAAAAAAGAACTCTTCTCACAGATCGAAGAACAGCAACAAGAAGAGATCAAAAGGTTTGTCAACAAATTCAAACTCATCAAAGAAGAAGACGCCAAAGAAGAAGCTGCAAAAATCATTGCTAAAGTCTTGCCAAGAGTCTCACAAGAGTGACTTAACGAACACATCGTCACCATGGTAGATCTACCTAGTGAAGATATGAAAGGAAAAATCATCTGACGTGAATGAAGAAATATTTCAGCTTTTGAACGTGTCACTGGTGTGCAAGTAAGTATTGATGATACACCTATGACACTTAAGTTATCATGCTTTGATCCAGAGAAAAGATTCTTAGCTGCTGAGACTATGAAAAAACTTGTCAAAGACACCAGAATCAATCCTGTCTATATAGAAAAACTTCACGAAGAAACCATCAATGATGTCGCTGAAATGTTTAAGAAGAAAGGGAAAGAAACACTCTCCCTCTTGAATATTCCCATGATGAAACCTGACATTGTAGAATACATAGGAAGATTTCATATCAGATACAGCTATGGACAGAATCTTCTCCTGCATAGTATCGAAGTAGCTAAACTTGCAGAAATGCTCGCAAATGAATTATGACTCAATGCTGATCTAGCAAAGAAAGCATGACTCCTCCATGATATAGGAAAAATAGACTCAGAAAACGGTGAAGCACATACGAAAGTTGGTGCTGAAATATTAAAGAAACACAAAATGCATGACTGCATCGTTAATACAGCTGAGGCTCATCATTTTGATACAGAACTACTCTATCCTGAGGCACGAGTAGCAACAGCAGCTGATATCATCTCCGCATCAAGATTAGGAGCAAGAATGGACACCAAAGAACTCTTTATAGAAAGAATGAGTAACCTAGAAAATCTTATCAACTCTGTGCCTGGCGTGAGCAAAGCATATATCATGCAAGCATGAAGAGAGATTATGACCTTCTTCAACCCTGATCAAGTAAAAGATGCTGATATGGAACAACTCATGCAAGATATTGGAACAAAGATAGAAGACCAACTCGACTATCCATGATCGATAAGAGTTGTCGGCATCAGAGAAAATAAACTCACACACTATTTAAGATAAATTAAATTTATCCTTGTAAGGATTAGTTATGTATCACTATATCACACGATGACAGAGCAAAATATACATGATGTGAATAGGTATCATTTTTTCATGCCTTGTTTTTCTGATTGTTTTATGACGATATGGTAAAAAATATAAACTCAACATAAGCTCATTTATCAAACTATTACCTCTGTATTGTATCGTCATCTATGCATTATGAAGTTATAGCTACTATCTCATAGAATACATGAGAATTTTCCCTCTTAGCTGGGAATCATTTCTTAGTTATTTTAGCCCTTATGGATATAGTTTTCATACATTATGAATGCTTGCAGCTATAATACTGATTGCTTGGCATTTCTTCAGTACTCATGTAGAATCACATAAGGCAAGCTTACGAAGAGATGCATTTCTCCATGCATGTGCTCTCATGAGTGTGCCTTTATGAATTTTCTTGGTACTGGGAGATACTTTTATCTGACTCCCTACAGAAAGTGCTTTTTTTGTCACTGCTATTAGACCAGATAGCCAAGTAGCCATATATGGGAAAGTTCTTCCTCTATGACTTCTTGTATCACTATCTGGCATCTTGGTCCATATATATACTATGTGGATAGCACATTATGCAAAATCTACAGAAAAAATTCAATTCCAACGCATAGATTGGACACGAAGTGGCTATGCATTATTTTGTTTTCTTCTTGCTTGTATTTTTTTATTCCAGCAATATCCAAGACGTTTGGTAATAAATACATGGTGAGTTATATGGGATATCAAGCAATATGTTTTACTAGCTTTGGTCTGATATCTCCTGTGGAGACAATATCAAGAAATTAATCAGAAATCATATAACAACATACCATAAAAATTTGTCTATCTACTCATTATAACAATACTATATGAAACTCAGTTTTTCTCCCAAAGATAGTATTTATACTATATTCAAGAGGATAAAAAAAGTCCCATCATATAAAAAAGTATACATCTCTATCGATGCAAGACATAGTATTTTTGAACATGCACGACGAGCAAGACAAATCAAAGAACTCATAGATACACAACAATTACAAGCTATTTTTGTGGTAGAAGACAAGCCATCACAAACATATTTTGAGAATGTCTGATGTGAAACAATCTACAAATATAAAAATATATTCAGTAAATGGGGAGCTCTTTTTCAGAATTTCTTCTTTGAAAAAAAGAAATATGCTAATGTTTCTGTAGATAAAAAATATGTATCTTATCTTGTAATTTTTGCTGAGATAAGTGTTATTTTTGCAATATTATATTTTTTCTGGTGACTTATCTCTCCAAATGCAAGCATACACATTACACCAGCACACGATATTCAGCAAGTTGTCTATAACTACTACTATCATCCACATGATGAAACTGCTACAGGCAACATACACAACGAAATCAGCATACCATATTATATCGAAAACGTTCCTTACAAATACAGCATGACACTCGATGTACAAAATATCAAATACAACATAGAAAATGCTCAATGAACCGTACAACTCTTCAATACACTACCAGAATCATTCTCTCTCGTAGAAAATACACAACTTGTCACTGAAGATGGGTTCATATATCTCATGAATCAATCTGCACGTCTTCCCTGAGGTACAGAACAAAGACCATGAACTGTCCTAGTAGAAGTAACTGCTATCGAATATACTGAAGCATGAGAGGATATAGGAGAACGCTGAAATATACGTAATGGAACACCACTCTGGATCAAAAACTTACCAGAAAGTAAAATACAAAATAATATTTATGGACTCTCATATGGTGATTTTTCAGGGTGATCTACTATTCGCCATGGTAATGTTACTGCAGAAGACATACAACTCATAGAAGATACAATTCTCTCATATATGCAGACACAAGTCAAAGAGCAAATATTACTTCATATTTCTTTACAAGATAAAGCTATCTTTCCTTTATTTTTTGATGAATTCACACGTATTAGCACAGATGAGTTTACTACTACTGCACAAGAGGGTGATACCTCATCTTTTATAGAATGAAATGTGAGCACTACTATTTCTTTTGCCTATATCAACGAAAAAGATCTCATCAGAAGTATAGAAGCATTTCTCAATCAAAGAAAATCTCTCAGCACAAGCATCATCAACTATGATATACAAAATACAAAAACTTACCCTATCAGCTCATACATCGCTACCTGACATGTACGCATACCTACACATACAAATGTAATCGTCGGATATGACTTTATCAATGATAACAATCAACTCATACCTGAGATACAATCACAAATCACCTGAATCAGTAAAGAAGAAGCAAGAAAAATCCTCATTAATTATCAAGAAATAGATGACGCAGATATCTCTATCAGTCCCCCACGATATGATACACTTCCTACGACCAAATCAAGAATCAAATTTCGTGTAAATAAGTAACGTAATATAAAAATGTAATATAAAAAAGAGTAAGAGAACTGTAAGCAGTAAAGAGATCAGATAGCTTATAAAAAAAGGTAGTCATCCAAAAAGAAAAAAGTGGCAAGATACACATCAATACCACTCTCTCTATTTTCAAAAACATGTGATTTGTTATACGTGCTTTTTCATAATAATCATCAATGAGGCAACGAAGATAATAATGGCAGCAAGACCACAGAGAAAAGGAATTGTTACAAAACCAAAATAATTTACTGAAAGTGCATTGCAAGGATTTGCCCATGTACACAATTCTGTAGTCTGAATATGTAATTTTTGGAGTCCATAGTGATATGCCTCTAACATAATCGTGATTCAACTCATGATCAATGTATATATTGCGACACTAGCATCTTTTCTCACAAGCCCTCATGCTGATAAGAGTGTGATAGGATACATCAAGATCCTAGCATATCGGCATAAAGAACATATAGTTAATGCATTAGCAGCATTGAAAAAGTCTACTGTATACAATTGTGCTATAGGATCACCATACAGACCATAGTATAATGAGCCAAACATAGCCAATATAGATGTAACAAAAATCAAGATCATTCGCTTGCGGTGTTTTTTATGAAGTTTGGACATATATATAGAAGTATAAGTAAAAGAGTACTCTAGTATATAAAAAAATATATCTGTATTACTAGTGATTTATAGAAAATATTTACCTTACAATACTCAGATGTTTAGATTAAGATTTTTTAGACAAAAAACTCCTTTTCTTCTATGGTGAGACAGGATTTTTTGCTTCAAGCTAAAATTATTTTTATAAAATAGTATTATCCCTCACAGCCACTACATACAATTTTTCTACTCAACTGCTGAGCAGCATTCATACTGTGTTGGTAGTAAAGAGCTTTGACGCCCTGTCTCCATGCATCAATATACAAAGCATTGATATCTTTGACAGGAGTAGCAGGATTGATCATGACATTTAGTGATTGTCCCTGATCGATAAACTTCTGTCTATCAGCCGCCTGATCAATGATAGTAAACTGATTAATTTCTGCGAAAGTTTTAAATACTGCTTTTTCTTCATCTGTGAGACAGTCGAGATGCTGGACAGAGCCATCTTGGAGTCTGATACTATCCCATGTCTCCTTAGTATCTTCGCCTTTATCAGCGAGAAGTTTTTGGAGAGCTTGATTTTTGATAGACACTTTCATCTTCGCTACATCCTTGACATAGTAATTAGATCGTCGAGGTTCGATACTTTGAGATACCTGTCAGAGGATAAAAGCTGAAGATGTGGTCGGTGCAACCGCCATAGTTGTTGTATTCCTTCTTCCATATCCTTTGAGTACTGATGGTTCTCCGTATTCTTTTGCCATTGCTTGTGAAGCAGCGTAAGTCTTCTTTTGCACAAGTTCAAAGATTTCTTTATTGAGCTCCAATGCTTTACTACTTTCGTATGCTATCATATGAGACTGAAGATAGGAATGTCGTCCCAACACTCCTAATCAGAGAGCTCTATTATCTAGAGCAAACTGGTATGCTTTTTTCATAAATTCAAAGGCTTTTTGTTTCTCTACATCATCACTATCTCTCAGTGCTTCGAGCTTGTTACAGAACTCAGTCATGACTGCATCTAAGAAGTACGTCAATGTCTCTACAGCATCAGTGTCTTTCCATTCATCATAGTGGACGATATTGATCGAAGACAAACAACATACAAAAGATCGATCTTCATTTGATGGTAACATAATCTCATTACACATGTTGCTTGCATAAATTTTATGTCATTTGTCTTTGTATGCATCTACCGTATTATCATTAGCATTGTCAGTAAACAGGATATATGGATAGCCCATCTCTCCTCTTCTCTGGATAACTTTCGCCCAAATTTTTCTCTTTTCAGCATCTCCATCTATCATAGCCTGCATCCATTCATTACCGACGGTGACGCCGTGAGTAAGTTTTTGGATAGGATTTCCTTCTGTCCCAATTTGCAAAAATTCTTCTGCATCGGGATGCTCGAGTGGTAAGTAAGGTGACAAGTGTCCTCTACGTACTGCTCATTGGCTCACCACACTAATAAGCGTCTCAAACAATTGCATAAAATGTACCGCCCCAGATGAATGGCCGTTATTTTTGATCTCAGCACCACGATGACGCAATGCTCCGAAGTATGCAGATGTTCCTCATCCGTATTTACTCATCATCCCTACTTCAGCGAGGGTATACATGATATCTCCCATATTATCTCCTATGTAGGAACCAAAACAAGAAATAGGAAGTCATCTCTCCAGTCAGAAATTGGATCGTACAGGTGATGATAGTGAGTAATATCCCTTAGACATATAGTCGTAGAATTTATCAGCAAATCATGGTTTATCCAAGATCTTCTCAGCATGATCAGCTATCTCACGGATCCTTTGCTCAGGTGTCACTCATGGAAGTAAATATCCTCTCTCCAAGAAGAGTCTAGAATGTTCGTTAAGTCGTGCGAATGACATAGGGTTATTAATAATTAATGATTAAAAGTTATTACTATAGTATTATGTTCAGATATACTGAAATCTCTCCACCATTTCTCCATCTACTTCTACTTTCTCTTCAAACATATTTCTAGATCTAACTCGTAGAGCATCATCACCAAATTCATCAGAAGTATACAATGCTCTATAGACTACAAGCTCCTCAAGCGTCTCACTATGATAAGCAAGTCCAAGAACTTCATAATCTTTATTTTTGTAATGCTTGTAGCGTCATAGTTTCATATGTATTCACTATTAATATTAATTAGAACAAATCATCTACCGTCACACTCTTCGACTTCTTATTGTAGTTGATAGATCTTTTATCAAAGAAGTCGCCATGCTTGGTCGCTAAGATCTCATCATCAAATCGCTCTGTCTTTGCTAGTTCTGCTTCATCAGTCTCAAATAGTTTTTCCAGCCCGATACTCACGAGCGAGTTATTAAATCTATGTTTGATAAATTCTTGAATTGTTTTGATCGACAAGAAATCCAATTCTCACGCTTCGAAAATCCATTCCAAGATACCACATTCTGCCTTGTACGCACGTAGACATGCTTTTTGTATTTTTTCAGCAAACGCATCATCAAACCACTCTGGATGTTCATCACGGATAATATTTATCAGATCTATACCAAAGAGCCCGTGAATTTGCTCTTCTTTGGACGTTGCTTCCACGACATTTGAGATTCATTTAAATAAATTCTTATGTTTGTTGAATGCCATCATGATCAAAAATTGAGAAAACAACGACACATGCTCGATAAACAGTGAAAATAGGGCAAGCGTATGAGCATACTCTTCAGGGTCATCACTTCTAGAAAATTGAAGAGCTTTTTCGAGATAGTTTACCCTATCCATGATAGCTGGGATTTCTTTGATATGTTTGAAATCTTCATTGAGTCCCAAGAGTTCGAGCAAATGAGCGTATGCATCCTGATGACGCACTTCAGACTCAGCAAAGGTAGCTCCTACAGAGCCAATTTCTGCTTTAGGGATTTTCTTGTACATATCTCCTCGGAAAGTCTTTACTGCTACTTCAATCTGTGCGATAGCGAGCATCGTATTTTTGATAGCATTTCTCTCTGAGTCAGTGACATTGACATGGAAGTGTTGTACATCTCCAGCGAAATTAAACTCAGTATGTATCCAATATGAGTGACGAATAGCATCTACGTACTCGAGAAGTTCTGGATATTCATATGGTTTGAGCTCGAGTCTTTTTTTGAAAATATGTCTTTTTCTTGCTTCAGTTCTTTTTTGTCTATAGATGATATATGATTTCGCTACTTCATGGAAATTACTCGACATAAGCTCGTCCTCTACGGCATCTTGTATCTCCTCTACAGACCAGATAAAATCTGGGTTTTCTGCAATATATGCATCTAGTCTCTTATTCACAAGTGCTGCAACATGTGCTGCATCTTCAGGAGTTCCTTGTTCTGTTGCTTGCATTCATTTCCAAATTGCATTTTGTATTTTGCTGAGTGTAAATGTTTCTAGAGAATTATCTCTCTTTTTGACATGTATTGGCGACATAGATAACGAATGATTAATAATTAAAAATTACTGATGAATGAAAATGTATGCTTCTCAAATATCGTCTCTCAGATCTCTTTCTAGGCAATAAAAAAAACATGCGAAACGCATATATTACTATATATTGTGCTATATTTTTTTTTGAGACACTATATGTAGTATTAGAGATACTGAAGCATAAAATGATTTCAAGAGGGAAAAACAGAAAATTTTTCATGCTAAAGATGTTGATTTTGATAGCTTTTTGTTATTACAAGAGCAAACGTTTTAAGGGAGGTCTGAAAAAAAGAAGAAAAACAAAGAATTTAGAATTTCTTCTACATGAAGAGCTTCCTTAAGGAACTGTATCTAGAACATTGTACATATTAGTAAGATATATGTTCTCTCTCTCAGAATATACATTATAGTCTATTTTGCAGAGGTTCCTTAGTATAAAACTGAGTAAAGATAAAAAGAGTTATACAAGATCTATCATACGAAGTTCTTTTTTGATTTGTTTATACATTGGACAAAAACGCTCCACTTCTGCTCGAAAACTAGCCTGATGATGCTTGTGTTTGAGGTGACAGACTTCATGGACAACAACGTATTCTAAAAATTTCTTCGGCAAATGGACCAAGTCCAGATTAATATTTATGTTCTGCTTACTTGAACAACTTCATCGCTTGGAGCGTAATTTTTTTATACGCAATTTTTGATAAGGATATCATAGTTTATGACTGTATATATCAGCTATATGTGTAGCATATGTATGACAGATATTTTTAAGGTAAGTATGTATTTTTTCTTGTACTCAGAGATGTCACAGATCTGCTTCCTGTCACCATATGAGCCAAGTCGTTCACGTAGTTCTTACGTATTGTTTTTTTTGTCTCTTTTGAAGTTTTTGGAGTAAAAGATATCATTTTTCTATCAAAGATTGTCTAAAAGCGTCATTATGTCTCTGACTATGAGGAATACTCAACTTCATATCTCCTTCACGTGAGATACGCACATAACCATGTTTTATACGCTTATAGGTGCTAATAATATTCATATTCCACGACAGAAAAAACAAAATATATACTATCAGAGTTGAGGCAATATCGAAAATTACCTATACTACATATTCTATATGTATTCTATTCTTAGTATCTCTCTATTCTAGAATTTCTCACATATATCGTTGTGTAAAACTTAGATCTTCTTCATACAGTTTAGTAGCTAAAGTAGATCAAAGATACCTTCGATGCCAAGCTTCTGCCTGAAATCATTCTACTTCTTTTCCATTTTGATATGATTGATGAAAGCCATATAGATGAGCATTCTCTTGCATCCGTGTATATTTTTCTCATCGCATATTTGCTATATCTATAGTATAACCATTTTGATGCTCAGAACTTCATGGATAAGCACAGAGATGATTGTGAAAACATGATTCGTCAAAATTATGTTGGTCATGATATGATCTTCGCCCAGAGTTGATTTGCATAGGTGTATCAAAACGTTCATAATACGCATCTGCAAGACCATAGACAATATCATGAATGCTACGACGCAAAAGAATCTCTTTATTATTGAGAAAAATAAGAGAAAGTCTTGACTCTAAAGGCATTAAATCATTAGGAACATATTGCATATTATCATATCTATATCCATGACTGACATATTTTATTAACGAGTCGTCACTAATAGTATTAGCAATCTCAGCAAAGACTATCTCATGTAAGAGATCAATTCTTGTAAGCATCTTCGACTTCTGAGTAATTTGCAAAACAGGAGTAGATGTATCATATATAAGAAGCATATATAAAAGCTCAAGCTGCTCCTTATCTGTAAGAGGCAATTTAATATCTTGATTTTGGACATCACTATCATCACGGTATATACCCGTACCTACAACACTTCCTTGAGCATAGATAAAAGATATATACATCATACTCAACACGAATGTTATGACTATGCATGCTATAAAATATACTCCAGATAAAGATAATTTTCTCAGTAGGGATGACATCAAAAAATCATCATATATAAAAAACAAAAAAACATATCTCCACGATATGTATTGCCATTTGTCAAAAGTAGCGTGTTATTATAAAAGTAATAAGCTTTTGCAATAGTATTTAAGAAAAATTTTATATAGAAAAATTACACACCCTTTATGTATTTTACATTTTTTCTCGCCAAATCTCCAAGTCATACAAATACTTAGATAGGCTCTCCCCTTTTTCTGTTAACTTATATCTTATAGTAATTGGTTGTTGAGTCACAATTTGCCTCTGTATGAGATCATGCTTCTGCAACAAACGTAATCTCTGCGTAAGGACATTAGCAGATATTCATGGCAAAGATGCTTGTATCGCATTAAATTTTCCTATTCATGTTTCAATGATTTTTATAATATGTAAGACCCACTTATGTCCTAATATATGCAATAAATTGTTTGCTTTACAGCTAAATATATCCGAAGACATGATACTAGCGAACAAAATAAAATTTCTACATACATGCAGTTTACACTATATGATATACAACAGTTATTTTTTTATAACTAGATTAGTTATTTAGGAGTTGTAATATACTCTATCTATAGATATCTTTCACATATACAATCTTAATATTTTTTTATTATATATACATACTAAATAGTATGCACTATTCCTTACATCCATGAGAAGAAAGAGGAAAAGTTGATCATGGTCGATTACAAAGCAGATTTAGCTTTAGTTTTGCAAATTATTACAATCCAGACATGATGTGATTTGGTGTACTGAGAGTACTCAATGATGATATTCTCACATGATGAAAAGGTTTTGGTCAACATCCTCATAAGAACATGGAAATCATCTCTATTCCTACTGCATGAGTATTAGAACATCAAGACTCCATCTGAAATATATGAACCGTAAAACCATGAGAAGTACAAGTCATGTCTGCTTGATCTGGTGTAGCACACAGTGAATATAATGGATCAACAGATAATGAACTACGTTTTTTCCAAATATGGATAGAGCCACATACACAAAACATAGAACCTCGTTATGATCAAAAATTCTTTGAACATACATGAAGAGAAAACACTTTGCAACTACTTGTATCGCCTGACTGACATGATGAGTCGCTTATGATACATCAAGATGCATTTATCTATCGTAGTCATTTACAATCACAAAAATGACTAGAATATAATATTCAAAAAAAATGAAATGGACGCTATATCTTTGTCATTAGCGGGAAAATAAGTATAGACGGACATAATCTCAAAGCAAGAGATTGACTAGCAATTATATGAGATGAGAATATTATGATGAACGCAGAGCAAGAAAGCGATATATTACTATTTGATATACCGATGAGATAAAAAAATCTAGAAGCTTTTTTGTTAGCTGTTATTTGTACATCTTTATACAAGTAATGTTTTTTACTTCTCTATACATACTATGCTTTTTCCTTCATTGCCTTTAGCTGATCGAGAAAATTCCAAAAAAACACTCCATCTCTATCTCCAGATCATATGAAAAACTGCACTAAAGTTGTCTAAACGCAGAAATCATCGATGGAATGTAACTTTTCGTATTAGTCCTTTTTGATTACATACGACCAATATTCCATTTCAAGAGATGACTTTTCAGATAGAAATAGATTTTGTGAAACATAAGCTATGAGTAAAAACATCGATATGAAAAGAGTGACAATTTTCCTTGCTCGATCAGTTATCTGTAGCGGAATTTTATCATAAGTTTTTTTGACTGTTAGAAAGTGTATGAATATCTATTGCTATTTCACAAAGACCATTTGATTTTGAGACGAATAAACCCTTCGTGGAGTGTCATGAATATGCTAGCTATCAATCTGAATAAAAAAAATATCTAAAATCGGACTATCCCCGACCACAAGGGATCGGGGTATTCGCCCGATTTTTCTCCTCGTA
>JAOXNJ010240277.1:0-15407 GCA_028566655.1 Metis holothuriae | reverse complement strand
CTTTTAATTCGCAAAGGCTATTTATATGCGTGTTCGCGAGAGCCACTTTGTTCAATAGCTCAACTTGTGTTTGTAATGCAAAAAGCGCCACTTTCTCATCCAGACGAGAAAAACTAGAATTCTGATTTTTTTCACCTTTTCAAATTTGATGGCCGAGCGAAGCAAATAGCGCGAAGCGAAGCTTCGCGTCAAAAATCAAAAATGTAGATTTCGCCGCCTACACACAGACTTTGAACCGGTTCATAAAGAGTGCGTAGGTGGCAAAATTTACAATTTTGATTATTGACGCCAAGCTTCGCTCAGCCATTTTTCGCCAAAATGAGCAGATTGTGCAGATTGTGTTGACTTTTTTTCGGATTTCCATTATATGTGTTTATATATTTGGCTCTGCTGGCTTGATAAATTCAAATCTTCGACAATGTCTCTGCGGCGCGGCTTAACTTCCATTTTGCATAAATCGTTTATTTGACCGTTTTATATTATTTGTTTTATGCGCGTATTATGAATTATATGAGATGTGGCGCGAGCTGCGATCGCGATTGCTGCTGCGCCGGATTGTCGCAAGTAATATTTAGCAGTTACTGAATTTAATACGCTTAGCCCGTTTGTTGTGAGCAGTGATGCCAGCTCGATCTGGAAAACCCAGACGAGCCCAAATTCGTATGTGCATTGATTGACATTCCAAAAAAGGGCCGCCGCGTGATCGACTTATGTCCAAATCATTTTCGGATATGCATTAAAATGTCGGCCCAGCCCAGCTACATTCCACCAACTCCAAAATGGAGATACAAATATTGAGCAGCCAAGACCTCTGTTTTCGAATTTACGCATCTCTAGATCACATTTTGTTTATAAACCCTTCCGCCGATAAGTTTGCCACTTTCTCTGCAATCTCTAGAACACAAATTTGTTTTTTACCAGTACCGATCAATTTGCAAAAAGGAAACGCAAAAAAGGAACTTGAATAATTTTAAATTCGGAATTCCTTTTTGAAAAGTGAGTTTTGTCAAAAAGTTTATTATTCTCAGCTATTTTCATGGAATGGATAGAACGCAGCTGCTATCAGCATACTTCTTGCGTTTTCTCTTCTTCCAGGAGAAAAAGTCGTGTTCATCGTCTTGACGATTTGTGTGACGAGAAAACTCGCTTTCGAGTTTTTCTTTTGCTTGCCAACATTCTTGATTTTTTTGTTGGCAAGACTAAAAAAAATAAAGTAAATAAATTGTTGCATCTTGTGAGTCTTACCTTTTCATTTTCTTTTGTTGAAAAATATTGCAATTATTTTCACCAGTTGAGAAACTAAAATCAAAAAGTAGAAAAATACAAAAAAACTTAAAGAACTTACTTTTAACTTGGTTGCGTCTGACCTCAACAAGCCAATTTTGAGACTGAAGAAAAAATGAAATTTCTGGCTTGGCTAAGGCTATGTTCTAGAAATTGGCGAAATTCTAGATGTTTTTGACTGGAGCACTGCGAAATTTGTGGATTCGACCTTTGATATTGTCGCTATCATATGGCGAAGTGCCCTTTCGAAAGCGGAGCTGATCTCGCTCGTTTTTATCCTGAGCCAGTTTTCAGCTGCGTTGTCGCGTTCCTGCTATCGCCTAATTCGAACAAGCAAAGACTCGTCAGCTGCTTCCACTGTATGTAAAGGCACATTGACGACAAAACGGATAACACCATTTCTTCCTCGACACCTGTCTAAGGAGCAGCCAAATCTAACTTTTTGCAAAACTAGCGAAACGTTCAAAAATGTCATTTTTCGGATCTGAAATCGGTGAAATGCGCACAAAAAATGATGAAATAAGAGTACAATGAGGTTTATAAAGTGGCGTGACTCGCATAGCCTATTCGCTTAAGGTCGTATATTTGTATCAAAGGTCGGTTAATACGCGCATGTCACTCGATTCTTGAGATAGCGAGTAGATCAACCTAAGACTCTGCGGTGACAATTAGCCTATCTGGAATGCTGAAAATACTACACACTCGCGCAAAATGAACAGCCCTAAAAGAAACTAGATCATAATATCCGCATTTGAGAAGAATTTGGTGATTTCAAGAAGCGAATTCTTCGCGATTTGAAATTTTAATTCATTGAAATGGAAATAAAATCGCACAAAACGCGAAAAAAGGGTTGAAATTGAATGAGCAAAGAAAGGTGCATGATAGCATGAGACATAGTAATTACGATGTCTTTGCGCAGGGCGGGCCACTAGCTTTATCGGCCACAAAGGGATTCAATCGCATAAGTGGCCTATCATGGAGGAATGTATTTTGAGGTTTTTTTGAAAATGGAAAAATGGAAGGAATTTATTATCAAGCAAACAGGTGTGGATAACAGCTAAGTTGAGTTAGTTGTCGCGCGTGACTAGCCGAACATCTCAGTCGAGGCGTATGTCATGTAGAGGAAGTTGTCTTCGTCCTGGAATCTGTGGTACAACTCCGCCACCGACATCTGCATAGACGGCACTTCAAATTTAATCAATTTTTTTATAAAAAATTATCTTTTTATTAGTATTTAATTAAAAGTTTACCTTGTTTTCCGCCAACGATAAAATGAAGACTCTGGCTAGGACGTATCATCATCCGGCTGCGAACAACAACGACAAATTGAGAAACACTCAATTCTGAAAAAAAAAAACATTTTGAGATTGCTCATTTTGAGTGCAATTTTAGCTACCTTGTGGGACTAGAAACTTGACGCGATCAAGACGAGGCAATTCTTTTTCTTTCTTATAGCGTTCTACAATCACTGGAACTTTTGATGGAAACTAAAAATGTGTGTTTTTTTTCGGAAAAAGACATTTTTTTAATTTTTTCGAGATAAACTCACCCTCTGCCTGATGTTGCTTGCCTCCTCTGCTCGCACATCGGCGGGTCTCCTCTCTTTGAAGGGCACGTAAGTCGCTACCGAAGATATCTGCGTCGATGTCCGATTTCTCGCCATATCAACCGAAAAAATGCTTCCTTTATTTCTTCTCCGATTTCAGATCTGCTTTCGCGTCAACCGATTTTTGCTCAACAACAGATTTTTTTCGACGGCGCTAGCCACCGAATAACCATATTCAAGATAACAGGGTAACAAGAGCCCTAAAAGAGAGACACAAGCCGATTTTTTAAACTTAAATTATTTATTTTTCAAGAATGATTAGTCGAGTCCTAGCTCGTGGTGTGAGACGGATGCAGAGCGTAAAAACTACAAAAACAGAGCAGCCTGGTCCACTTGCATGGCCTGCAAAAGTAACTGGTGGTGCAAGTGCTTCCAAGTTTGTTCTCCGAATTTTATTTTTCGTTCAATAAATCACTTCAGAGCACCGGCACAGACTGGTCTCTTCCCTTCTCTTCGTAAAAAGCTCCTCGACGACACTGAAAAGAGTTTGCTCAAGGCCGAACAACACCGATGGTTCCCTTTTATCAGGAAAGGTCAATTTATTTTTAACAGTTGTTTCGCGCAAGTTAAATTTGGACCCTGAAAAGAAAATCTAAAGACGAAGCTCCATCAATGTCGAAGACGACCTACTCTGTTCAGACAAGCCGAAAAGAAAAAGGAGACGATCTCGTTGTTTGGTAATTCTGTTCTCTGCCTTATTCATAATTTTATACCTGCCAAATTTTGAATCAAAATATAAATTCTTCCATTTTCGTTTTTTAAAGCGGAATAAAATTGAAGCGGTGACTAGCGAGTGTGATAAACAATATCTTTAATTCGCCAGTTCAATTTTTAATCGGATGTATTACACGCGTAAGTGACGATGCATAACTGACGAGCCTAAATTATCATTTTGCATAAAGAATTGTTATTTGTCAACTCCTTCGGACAAGAAGTCGTTAATTTTTTATTCTTTTGCTTTCGAAATTGCAGCTATCCAAGCTAGCTTCAAACGCGCTTTAAACATGTTTTTAAACTCACTGGTGAAGAGAAGGAACAACCAGTCTTTTGGATCAGGTAAAATTTCGTGAAAGATCAAACAAGTTACGCATTTTATGAGCTCAAGACAGATCAGGTTATGACCAAAGACGGCCAACGCTCACGACGGTCAACGCTCACGGTCAACGCTCACGACGAAGCCGTCCGAAAATGGTGAATCCGTACGAGACAAATAAATCTAGTTGGGATCTGAGAAGAATCTGGATCAGCCTCCGGGTTCATGGTGTTCAAAATTCTTTCAAAATTCTTCAATTTTCTTCGATATTTTGAACCTATGACTAGTCACACGAGTCAAGCCAAATAATTATGGCATCAACAATGACACTGGCAATCTTCTCGATGATGTCTCTAATATGGGTGAGCGATATATGAGCAAAACGGTGCGAATGCGCGTTCAGACGTCGGTGACTGTCATTCCCTGGTATGTCTCTCGCGACTACCAAATCAACACATGCAGCCTCGTGTCGATTGAAGGCTGGCCGACGCGCTGCGACATGCCAAAAAACTCCTCGTTATTATCAGATCGGGTTCTTAGTAGATGACAATTAAACGACTAAAAAACACTGGCACTGAACCCTTCAATTAGCCAGTCGGAGTGAAACAGAACACATTTGCCTCAAGTTCCAAGTCTCAAGTGTGGGTCTCAACTCGCTTCACATAATTCTCGCAGATGAACTGGAACTAGCGGGACTCTGTCAGGCGAATTGCTCGAAAGCGTTCGCCGGGCGCACCAAATGCGAAAGTTTCCTTGACGAAGTAAGTCACACTCAAGCTCACACGAGGGAACAACTTCTCTTCAGACACTGCCTTTGCTGAACCAGATGACGGCAAGTCCGAGCTTTACTTGCTATACGAGCTCATACGAAAAAAACTACGCCCTGCGAGACAAGATTTACAAAACGCGTTTTCCCTCGAAAGTAGTCTTTTCTATTTTAATTCCGTTTTTGGGCACAGCGGTAATACACTCTCGCTTGAAAACTCTTGCTATACTTTAGGGCGGCGTCGGAGGTATGATCATCTTCATCTGTCGGAACAGAGGCTCGCTCCTATCGCTCACCAAACTATGATTTCCGTTCAAAAAGTGACCGAGTTTGTTGCCCGCTTACCTCATTATTGTTTATATATCACCAAATAAAATTCATCACTGAAAACATCAACACGAAAAACACACGGTACAACACGAACAATGGCGGCTCAGTTTGCACGATCAGGTTTTATAGATGTCCATTCTAACATCTTTAACCAACAGCTCAATTTTCTCTCAGTCGTGACATTTTTATTTTTTTCTTTCCATTCTGAGATTTTTTCCAACGACGGTTTATTTTTCTTAAGAAAAGGTGATCGCAAACTTTGGTAAGTTTTTGATATTATATTTAGCGATTAATGAATTTAATTAAATTGATAAATTTAGAATAAGTAGGTTGTTAGAGCAAAAGGTGTGTTTTGGTTCTAGTCAGCAGCTCGTTAGATTTCACCTGTTTGCTCAGACTTTCGATCCACCATTAATCAACGATTGACCAAACTTCATTGAGAGAAAGGATGTCTGAGCGCTCTAAAATTTTCAACTTAAATTTATTATAAAGCAATGGCAAATCGTTCGCTGACGACACTGATAGTCCCATTCGCTCTCTTCATGCACGGATTTCAAAGCGCGCTAGAATACGTAAAAAAATAAAATGAGCAAGAGAAAGAATCCGAGAAAAGCAAACTCGTCGTTGGAGTTGATCCATCAACTGAATTTTGCGATGGACTTGTAGGAATGGTTTTCAATTTTGTTGATTGCTCCTTGTTTGAATTTGAAAATGAAAACCGTACTTTCCGTGTCTCCTTCGCGCGGAGCTGACCACTGCCGGGCGAAATGCGCGGCGTCGAAGTTTTGCTGCGTTTGGCAGGTTGTCGGCTACGAGTGTCGAACAGGCAACGGTGATGTTTCCAATTGTGAAGCAAAATCCGACATCGCAATTGTTGCCGGAGCTATTCTGCGTCCACTTGCTTACTGTCAAAAGGTTAAAAGCAACAAACTTTCACGCAAAAAATGACATTTCTAGCGCTCACGAATGGTTGGTCCAATAATTGTGACTCGGCGGACGTCAAGCAGCGTGAAACTGCGCTGGAGCTCGCCAGGTCAGTCGACTCAAAAGATGATTTGAGATTAACATAAATCTCTGCCCAAAGTTTCACGATGACACTCTTTAGACATCCCTGCTGATGGGTACTTGATCAAATTCCAAGAAGTGGCCACGCGGCGGCGGCGGAGTCAGCGCGTGCCCGCAAATGAAGTCGTATACGGCGGTCTGAGGCCAGGCACGGCGTACCTGGCCGAGGTCAAGGCGATCTTCAACGATACTGGGCTTGGTAAACTCTCTGCGAAAGCCAATGTTCAAACACAGCTCCTTGACGAGGGTTCATTTCCACTCCGAGACGAGCTTGAAGTTCACTCGCGAGCTGAAAGTAACAAAACCTAATCAATCATTTTCGGATAAAAATGGAACCCTTTTGATTGCACCCACAATTGAAAAACTTACAATTAATGGAACTACGCTGCATTTTTCTTGGAAATTTCCTGCGATTAGCTCTCTCGATGACGAACAGAACAGTTTTGTGGTTACCTTAGGCCCGCATCGAAAGCCATGCGGTAGATTCGACAACACTGATGTCAGGTAGAATCACGAAATTCAAATTTTGGAAGTAAAAGAAAATTTTGAAGGAGAAAAGTGCTCGATTCTGAGGCAAGAAACATCTCTTTCGAGGATTTGCATCGAGGAACTAAGTACTGGATCAACTTACAGCTACACCGTGGACTTCAAAAGTCTTCGGTCGTGACTGAAAACTTCTCAACAGGTAAGAAGGGCCAGTAATTAATATCCATAACTAGCAAAAATTAATTCATTTTACACGTCAACAAAAAGATTTCAGATCTTTTGCGAAGCTTTTTTTAGTTGATTTCAAATTTAGAATAAAATGATATTTCTGCTGGTAAGGGTTAACCTTCTGTTGATCATTAATTTGGCGTTTGCTTTGATTAAAGGCTGAAAAATCGGGTAACAATGCATTGATTGCGGCGAAATATCCATCTGCGCCTTTCTCATCCATCAAGAAGGCCCCCTAGCGGCGAGTGTCTATGTGTTTATCGTTTTAATTTTGCTGAACATTCCAGTTAAAATTATCGGAAAGCTCTTCCCTTCGCCCTTCCCGATTGAGCTTTCCTTTTTTATCGAGACGAAACGGAGCCAAATTAAAGTTACCCGTGAGCCTTAATGTGACTGATGCGAATATGGGGCGGATTCCAAAGCTTTAGCTAGTGTCTTTTCTTTAAATATCTTGCCAGCGATTCAAGTGTGATACCAGATGAGAACACCATGATATTCTTCCCGCTCATATCTTTATGTTTTTTGCCTTTTCTAGGCGGAGAGAAGACAAGGAACATCGACTCCGACTACATCAACTACCCAGGTACCAAAAAATAGCGCTCAATTTTGCTTCAAATTCGTTCAAAGACGTCTTCAACAAGAAACTGGATCTGGTTGTGCTTATTGATGATAGCTGGTCGATCGGCAAAACAAATTTTTACTACCAGGAAAGTTGTTAAATTTTGTTTGATTTTAAAGTCTCTTTTTTTGATAAATTATTTTCAACTTTTTCTGAGAAAAAATTCCTCTGGGATCTGACAAAAAAACTGGACATGGAAGCAGTCCGGTTATCAGTGTGGAGTTACTCTGGAAGACCAAAGCTTGAGTTTACTTTCGATGAGAAATACGTCCGGTCAGCTCTTGGACGGCTTAAGTATCGAGGCGGCGAGTCAATGCTCGGCCGAGCGCTGAACGTTCTTGACCGTTTTGGCTGGAAACGAGCTCGCCAGGCACGGTTGCATGCGTTTATTTTGCTCTGTGGGATAATCGACATGACTCTTCAGCCATTGAAAGAATGCGAAACAAGCTTTACTTGTGATAACAGACGACAGCTCGAAGGACGATTTTCAGGCTGCTGCCGCGACGCTCAAGGACAAAGGAGTTCAGCTCATATCTGTTGGCTTAAATAGGGCCAGGCAAGATATGCTGATGCGTAAGTTACGAGATTCTAATTATGACATAATTATTGTCATAATTATATATTCCGATTCGTGGATAGATTGAAAGCTGTCGATAATGTTCTTTTAGAGCTTGGAACGCCTAAAAATGCTTTTTACTCGCACAGCGGCTATGGTTTGACCCAATTGGTGCCAAGTCTGATTCACAGACTGTTTGAGATCGAAGCAGAAGGCAAAAATTTTCCGCTGAAGATCCACTGGCAGTTTGTGCCGGAAAAAGCAAAGACGATTCGGATAAGCTGGCACGGCGCAATCGCGGATGTGCAGGCGTCGTACAACGAGCGCGTGATCCGCACGATCCAGCAGCGCAGCCCGCCGCTAACTTTCAGCCATTTGTCGCCCTTCGCTATTTATCACTTTAACGTGAATGCAGTCAACGCCTCGACGCACGGTTACGATTTTCAGCTCTCCTACGACTGGTTTAAGACTGATCATGACATTGGAATACTGCTTGATCAGTCCTGGTCAGTCGGCGCTATTGATTTCTCTCGCCAGCTCGACTTCGTTAAGCTGCTCTCCAAGGGCGTCGATCCTCAAGCGCAGAAACTTATGGTGATGTCGTATTCGCACAAAGTCCGAATGCTCAAGACTTACAAACAGGATATTTCGATGCTCGATATGGCCAAATATGAATCTGGAAAACGATTAGCTGGCTCAGGCGCGAAGAAAATTTTCAATTTAATGCGAAAACAAGGAAGAACAGAGATACCAAAAACAATTCTGATGCTGAAATGCGGGCCGAGTCTGGACAAACTAGAACCTGTGCTCAATCGGCTGCAAAAACTTGGGACCAGAGTTATTTTAATCAGCGCCTGGCCTCGATCCAGTGAATCAACTTATAAAGACAATTTTATTCATCTTAAGTTTGACTCAGTGGCGAAGATTTTGAACCTTCAGCCTAGAATACTGAAGCTTATTCTAGAGCCAGACACGGTGACCGATAAGAAAATCGAGAATGCTTCGGAAATCGAAGATGAAATGAAGGCAGAGAATGAAAAAGTGAAATCAACGAAGACACCGAAGAAGTCTTCATTATTAACAACAACTTCTCCTAACGATGATGAGAAATATGATAAGGACACAACAACTGCATATAATATAGAAACTACCTCCGTGATGTTCACCGAATCAAGCACTGAAAGTTCTACAAAAGGGCCTTTACTAGTTACAAAAATGGGAAGAGCGAAACTTCAGCCAACTCAGGGGACAAAAGCTGCAGAAGTGGTCACTACTTCAGACTCCTCGATCACAGCATCAAGACTCCCCGATGAGCCAAAGGGAACTCTGACTACTTCGAGAGCTGATTTTGCTTCAACGATATCTAGTAAAATAACGAGCTCATCTTCTTCAAGAACACCTCCAACGCAATCATCATCAACTCTACACGGAGCCATTTTCACTACATCGCCAGAGAAACGAAGTATGATATCAAGTACTGCAAAATCATCAGCAGAACAAATCACAGGTGCAAAGACAACATCGAATGACATAAAACCATTCGATTCGACTAGAACACCAATAACAAATGTGATAGCAGCTTCAACAAGGAATTCAAATATAACACCAAAAATATCAACAACGTCAGCGATATTTTCAACACCGACCATGACAACCTCGGTCTCTGCATCAACGACAATATCGAAATCCGTTGACAAAACCAAAGCGAGAAATGATGACCTTTTAACAACTACGACGATAACCAGTTCGACGACGACCACATCCACCACTTCGACTACTTTGACGACTACTACTACGACCTCGACCAGTACGACCTCGACCAGTACGACCACGACCACTACGATAACGACAACAATGACCACGGCCACCACGACTACAACGACCACCATAACGACGACGACCACCACGACCTCGACGAGAACAAGCATGACTGTTTCAAGTACGACGCCGAAAAAATTGAAAGGTCTCACAAAAACAGCAACACCAACTGTAACGACGACAACTACCGCTTTCTCGTGGCCCATTCCGTCAGAAACAACTACCGATCCTTTTACAAAAAAATTCAAAGCCACAGCCCCAACAACATTTCTTGAAAGCACAAAGATCTCTCCAGTTCGACAAGATTCAACATTGTTGTCGCATAAAGAAGCGCTAGACAAGATTGCTTTCACTCAAAAACCATTGCAATTTTCAACAACGAATGCACCTACTCGTGAAGTGAGCACATCAATTGTAGAAAAAGTAGTTCTGTCTTCAACAGATAATCCCGAAACAGCTGAGCCTCTGACTGATGCTAATGATTCAGAATCGGTGAAAATGACAACTGCTCTTTTCATAAAATCTACGGAATCACCCTCCACCAAAGGTTCTTTTTCTAGCGAAATCAAAGGCACAACAGAAATGACCCGTATGACAGAAAAAGCAAATGGAACATCAATAACTACAACTCTTGCAGTAACTTTAAGAGATCACATAACAAGTACTCTAATTGAAGAAAGAAGCACGTCCAGACCAAGGGTGGATAGTTCAATCTATGAGACTACGAAAACCACTTCATCAGAAGAGCCGACTAGTCCACAATCTAATTTAGTTATAATCCATACCGATGATTCAATTGTCAACGGCTCAATATCGACGGACTTCGACGATATTTTCGTACCAGAAGTAGTGTCAATCGAGAACATGGATATCATCGATGACAACGAAGAAGGTTCTTCTCATGGCTCTGGCTCTGGAGAAACAGAGCCCTTCGCAACAGTCGCTTTTGAAGAGAGTTCACATCTGCCTACGGCTTTTTATGAATCTACGACTGAAATAGTAACGGTGAACACGAAGCAAGATAATCACAAAATAACAACGACTGAGGCAGTTGATTCAATAACGACGTCAGCGTATTCATTGAAAAGGTTAACATTTATTTATTGAATAGGCGTAATAACTTCCTTGCGAATTAATTATGTTATGAAACCTTGTAAGACAACAAGCCAAGAAAAAACATATCAGAGTGGAAGCGGCTGCGGCAAAAATGAGAACTGTCATGACGACGATCTTGACTTTTTCGTTAACGAAGCAGTGCAGCTATTTGAGTCGAAGTGCGGTGCTGGCTTTGTTTGCTCTGAAAATGAAATTTGCATTGATGAAAAATGTACTTGTAAAAACGGATTTGGAGGCGTGAAATGCGACATTAAAATTGTCTGTGCCAAAAATTGTTCTGCTCATGGGAATTGCGTTCTGCCAAGCGGACGAGCGTGTACACTTGGAAACTGCGAAGGAAGCTGTGAATGTCTTGACTACTGGGGTGGCGAATTCTGTGATATTTCGATGAAAGACTCGCCGAAATGCCATCTTGACTGTGGAGAGCATGGTCTCTAGTCGCAAATTTTTCTTATCAAAATTGTTTTTTAGGGTCTTGCGAGATGTTTTCTGACAGCGAATTCAAGTGTATGTGCCGCGAAGGATTCTCTGGAACGCTGTGCGAGATTGAAACATCTGAAGCTGTCGACGCATTCTTGGGCGATAAAAAAGATTTTGACATTATGACATCAACAACGACTACTGGCGCAGCATATTCAACCGATGTACCTGACAAGTAGTAAACATCATTATTTATCCGCTTCAAATCAGGATTTTTAAGAATTAAAACAACGGCGGTCTCATCAACAGCGTCATTACTGACCGATTACGACGATGGCTCTGGCTCGGGTGATTACGAGTCTTCCTCCGATCCGCTGTACGACCCTGTAGACGACACAGAAGATGACAGTGAAGATTTTGACGATCAGCAGTTCGAAGATACTTTCGTCGTTACAACCGCATCTTCATTAGAAGAGTTTGTTACAGATGAATTTGTCATTCCAGGTAGGAGCAAGGACTTAAATGTGGATTTACCTCCATAGCTAGATCGAGGCGACTCGGTTCCAATCTATTCGCCTGATGACAAAATGCTCTCGGAAATGTCGCCTGAGGACGATATCCCGGAGCTCGAGCTGCCAGACATAGCTCGGGGCGACAGTGTTTCCAACAGTTTTGAGCCCGTTTATCTGGTTCCCCCAGAACAAGGTTTCATTGACCTCAAA
This sequence comes from Metis holothuriae, assembly GCA_028566655.1. Lineage (NCBI taxonomy): Eukaryota > Metazoa > Arthropoda > Copepoda > Harpacticoida > Metidae > Metis > Metis holothuriae. Next base: position 3,358 of record JAOXNJ010240277.1, on the reverse strand, counting down.
AAACAATTCTACTAAATTTTAGTAACTAAAATGAATGCATGATTAACAGGAGTTAATGTGAGCTCGTGGAAATAAAAAATACAACGATTCAAAAACTCTTCAAATAACGATCATCATTAAGAAATTCTGACTGCACAGGACACCTTCAAGTTCATGGAGTTGGATCTTCATTTCGAAGTCGATAGCTCCAAAAAATCGTCCGAGTCAGATATTCTCAATATTTGGAAGATGATTTTGGAGAAACTTGACTTTCCGAACGTCGAGAAGATCAGCATATCAACACCTAGAAAGGTAAGTTTTTTTAATTGCAAAGAGAAATAACGATCCCACCAGATCTCGATGCAACCAAAAACGATGTCAGCTCAGCTCGACATCGAGTTTGAGAAGGGAGTAAAGAGCGGCAAGAAAGTATTCGAAGCAATCCTGACAGAGCTTGGCTTGGACTCTCTAAATCGAACGCTGCGGGAGATTGATTCTAGCGTCTTTCTTTATGTTAAGAAAAGAACGTCCTCGTTTGAGTTGCTGAAAGAACTCAAACACATTGAACAAGGTATAAAAACGAAAAATGTTCCTTTTGCAAGATATTTTCAGGGCCAAAAATGAATGATATGAAACTAACGACTTCTTCTCCCGAAAGCTCACAAACTGATTCGACTGAGACAACAGTAGCAATAACCGAAGAAAATGCAAAAATATTTTCCTCTGCGGTTTCTGAGTTGACAACAGAATCATCAACTCTGAAAACGGTCGAAATTAACGAAGTCATAAACGAAGGCAACGGCGAAATGGAAGACACTTTCATATCAAAAAAAGACCCGTTTTCAGCCGAAAATATCGAAACAGAAGAAATAAAAACTACACAAATAACATTTTCCGACGACTTATTCGACGACGAGGGTGAAGTCTTCTTCGACAAGCTAGTTACTGAGCTTTTGACAACTACTTCTCCGCACTCGACGACGAGGTACTCTTTCGATCCAATAACTCTGCTCGACTCCGAAAATGATCCTTCGGCTTTCGTCACAGAAAAAACGAGCGAAGGGAGCGCCGAGCACGAAGTCACTGGAGTTTATGAAAGCGGCGATTCTAGTGGAGACACCAGCGACGAAACAATCGCACATGAAGACGTATATGTAGACGAAAATAGCGGCGAAGGCTCTGGAGTTGATCTTTTGGCAAGTTTTTCATTATTACTAAAAATCACAGTTTCTGATTTAGTTCACAATTGAAGAGAGCGAAAATGACAATGCATTTTCTGAACGCGAAACAACACCTTCTATCTTGATTGATAGCTCTACCTCCAGCATCAGTACACAATTTTTGATAACAACTGCTTCTGCAACTACAGCGCCGACATCTACAGTCGCCTCTTTTGTTTCAACTTCAAGCACGGACAGCGTTAGAAACACGACTAATGCTGCGTTTGTATCTTCAACTGAAATCGAAACCACGACAGCTTCTTTTATTCCGCCAACAGAGAAAATGGAGGGATCTGGTGATGTCTTCTATGACGAGATATCAGATGATGATGAGTTCTCGTCGAGCAAAAGCTGCGGCTGCAAGCCACAAGATATCATCGAGTCAGATGACTTTGTTAGCTACATGGAAAGGATACACGCCAGCTACAGAAAGGAGCTGGACTCACTTGTCAGTGGAATTACTCTCCTGCACAATGAGGTTAAGCTTTTAATATTTCGAATGTAAAAATTATTTAAGATTGACCTTTTGAAGCTGCAACTGGAAGTAGCGTCGAGCTCTCCTGCCAGCTCGAAGGCTAGTACACTCGCAATAATGAGGGTAAGTTTCTTATTGCTTAGTGAGTCTTTCAAAGAATTTTTTAAGCATCACGTGATGAAGTACCATGACCCGTCGACGGCGCCGTATCCGTATAATAACATCGTCGGGCCGCCAGGAAGTCCTGGGCAGCCTGGCGCCCCTGGAATTCAAGGGCCGCGCGGCTATCCCGGCATTCAAGGTCCTCCTGGCAATCCTGGTCCTCAGGGACCTCCTGGAGAAAAGTAAGTTATGAAAGAAAACTTCAATAATCTTAACTAAATAATTAAGGGGAGATCTAGGTGATCCTGGCTTCGGCAACGTTCAAAACTTCCCGAAATCCGACTGGCCAGACTACAATGTATAATTTAAAGAAGCTTGCTACATACTGTAAAGTTGCATTTTGTTCAGTAAATATGTGCAGATTTCCGAGGGCCCTTATAACAATAAAAACGGATAGTCTCGACGTCTGGTCTTTTAAAGCTGAGCGCGGTGCTTCGACTTTATGGCGAACTCACGCGCGTTCCATAATTCGATGTTCCATCGCTCACAAATCGATGAGTCGTGACGATCTTTACGAAATGTGCGCGCTCATCGCTGCCTACGCTTGGCTGAATATTTTATCCTTTTGTAGCGCCCGAAAAAAGCGAGTAAACTTCGAAACGCACGCGGGCACACATCGCAGGGTGTATCGCCGCGGGCCGAGTAAACCATTTTTCTTCGGCAAAAGAGGCCTTCTTTCTTTGCAAGCGCGCGATGAAACTCGAGCTTAGAGATGAGAGAATCTACCAAGGAACAGACAGGAAAGTGTTCGTAAAAGATAAAAAATAAAAGGAGTTTCAAAATTTTCCATTACGTGGACTTGCCAATGTAAATAATTCTTTTTTCTTCAAAAACATGATAACATAAGCTTTTTCGTAAATGCTCCTAAAGTACAATGCACGGATTTCTGGTTCGGGTGACGAAAGAAAAGCCAAAACTTGAGACTCATTTGATAGAATTTGATGATGACATCTGCGTGCAGTTCTATGCAGGCACTCTTCGCCTTCATGAAGGTAGCGGTCAAATTTTCAATTTTGAAATTTCACTATTGCGATTCAGGAGAAGACAAAGCGTCGGTCATGATCAACTTGACGCTGGATCCGACGCAGAATAAAATTGGTATGGAAATGATGACCCTTGAACCGACAACAATGGACATTGAATTCGCCATCATTGTCGGTCGCACGATCAACAGCCGGCGAATTAAAGGTGTCTCATTCTCAAGCGCCTTCCTCGAAAAAGAACGAAGCCCCGAGCCCACGCATGAGAAGTTCGAGACGTCCACTGAGATGTTTATAAAGCATAATTACATGGTGGGAATTTAAAAGCGAATCATGATTTGAAGAAACTCATCTTTAGAATCTACTTGTGGAACATTCGCACGGCGCATCTGGTGGCGGTCACTTGTCCCTTCTTCTTGGGCGAGACTGCACCATTTCGGATGTCAAGGAGGAGATAGCAAGGAGGATGCTGGATATCAAGGGACCTGAAGAGTTCACCAACACATCGTGCCAGCGGCTGATACACGGCGGACAGATTCTGG
>JAOXNJ010240167.1:0-10992 GCA_028566655.1 Metis holothuriae | reverse complement strand
TTTTGAACACAGACAAATGGCACTCCTCCAACAAATGCACATTACTGTACTACATATAAAGGTACATTTTTGCAATGGTTTTTTTTTTGCAATGTGCGAAAACCAGGTAATGCCAACCGCTGATTGCTATTTATGACCAAAGAAGAGAAAGGGAATTGCATCAGCTGCTGCAACCCTATAAACCCTGTTCGCTGTCAACCACAATCACGTATGTAGGTAGCTGTTCAAAAAAAAGGACTTTTTTCGCACCTTTTTCTTCATCAGCACATTTTGCAAGACACCTGTTAATAGTGGCACTTGTCTCTTACTCAAATTACGTCATTGTCTGCTTCAGAAGATGCACTTTTTTACTATACTAACCTTATATGGAAACTATTGTACTGATAGAATTTGGTTGTAAAAACGAGCTGAGAGGCGCCAAGACAGGAATGAATGCAAATAAAAAAGATGGATGATCGGTCAAAACAAGAGCTTTTTACGTAGATGAAGCTCTGGCTCACAAATTTTCTGGGGGCCAGAATACATTGGACTAACTAATTACTACTATTATTTAGTACATATCATTTTCTTCTTATTCAAAATACTCTTTTTTTGAATAATGCAGCATTCATTAATCCTAATGAAAGCCATGATAAATGCACTATTAGTGGAAATCATTGGCTCTTTTGGCCTTGAGTCCCTTGGCCGATCTTCTGGCGGCCTTGCGCTCCTCCATGTGCTTCGACATCTTCTCCCTCTGCCTCTCCTCCTTCCTGCGGCTCACCACGAACGTCATCGTGTTGGACGACTTCGAGCAGGAATTCGAGCCATCTTCCAGCATTGCCAGACGCTCCTCCAGACTCAGACGACTCTCAATCTGCTCTTTGGTCAATTTTGAAAGTTTTGGCTTCGATAAAGACTGAGTAGAAGTCGATTTCGAGGGCTTCTTAGAGGTCTTTTTCGAGCCCATGTTCACCAAATGTCTACTAAAATTAAAAACAACTTTAATTTTGAGTTCATTTTGTTCAAATTGATTGAATTTTTGTCCAGATACTCACCTTAAATGTGGTTGGTGCTGATTTGACGATTGGGTCGCGGTTTGACAGGTCTTATTGATGGATTCTCTCTGGGATGACGTCACCCGCCCACGTGGTTTAAGGTGTATTTTTTGTTTACAAAAAGGGGCTCATTTCTAGTCACGCAACCTCTCGTTTAAGATTTTGCGTTTTCTTCATTTGACATTAATTATACGTTTCATAAAGGCCGAAAAAAGTGTAAATGGGATATAATGAAATGTTATATAGATTGCATTTCAGACGCATTTTGAACGTGGCTAATTTAATTAATGGTATGAAATAAGAGTGTTCCATATTTCTGCTATTTTTTCAATTTGCCCAAATTAATCTTCAAAGGAGATAAAGCTCGTTATTCTTTCACAATGTTACAATAGGCCATAACTGCTTTTTTTTTATAAATGGCTTCAATCAATTGACATGTGAGAGTGTGTATCTTTCAGGTTCAAGTTGAACTGATTTGCTTTCATGCTCAAAATTATACTCGCCAATGACGCTATGGGTTCGCCGAAGAACTGATTGGTCTCAAAGACGCTCAGACAACAATGGCGCTTTTTAGGGACACTGGAGGGCTTATTGCTGTCACTTCTACACAATTAGTCCAGAAATCGTGGTCATAGTCGTTGTTTGTTGTTTGTCACTGAGAGGTGCAAATCCTCTTGGACTCCTGTCGACGTCAAGGAGGCTCAAAGTCGCACGTAGATGCCACAAATCTGTTCTATCCATAGCACCGCACAGTAGACTACACTGAGTCTGATCTGCTTTCGTGGGCAGTGAGTCTCTTGTCGTCTTAGAATAAGCTTCACTGAGCCTGATCCCTGCAAAAAAAAAAAAAGCAAAAATTGTAAAGAATTATTTAACAAACTATTATTCAATATTATAGACTTCAATACCCTGAAGGACGTCCAATTATCAATGAATCTCTCATCTGGCTTGCTGTGTAGAGGAGAGAAGTCGCAGATCCGACAGCGTCTCGTACTTCTGCTCCACCTCGCCAAACAACGAGTTACGATTTATTAGATATTTGAACAACTCGTAAATGGACCACGAAACAGCCGTGGCCGGTGTCTGATAAATGACTCTTGCTGCCACACCCTACAAAAAAGGCTCATTGAATAAATGGGTCTTCAAGGATAACACGGCAACTCAATGCTTAAAAGATTCTGGACCTGGAAGAATCCAGCGAATCCGCTGACTCTGTGCACAACCCTGACAGCTCCCATCATTCCGACAACCTCTTCCTGATGAATGTGCTTGAGCACGGCGCTCTCCTGCGTGTTCAGCAGCGTCTTGCACACGTCCAACGGCATCGTTATGATGGATCCGACGGCCCCGGCCACGGCCCCGGCGCAAAAGTGGATCATCGGACTGTACTCCTTGCCGGGGTTCAGCGTGCTCTGACACATGGTGTACGTGGTCACCACGGCGGCCTGGAAGGGTATGTTCATGGTCAACTGCGTCCCGTACGAGCGGTAGAAGGCCTTGGGGCCCTCGGAACGCAGGATCGCCAGCGTCGCGTCCGTGCACGAGCGGAAGGGACTGCAACACATCTGCATGCGTTGCTTCACCACTAATAACATTCGAAATACATTACGAACACAGTTTCATGAATAATGCACGAATGCTAAAGGAATTTTGATTCACCCTCTGCCGGCGTCATGACTGCGTCATGCAGTAAGGTTGCTGCGGTGGCCGCCACGCCTGAGAGCAAAGAGAAATGGGGTCAATGTTGTCAATAATAAAACCACATAGAATTGAGTTACTAAAAAGCAGTAAACTAGATCACTTATGCAAGTCACCCATGTTGTTTGGCGTTTACGCAATAAGCCTTCTTAAAGGAGAAGGTGCAGGAATCGACTACACAGGTCATTTTTACGACTCGTACTTCTTTGTAAGGCAAATTGGGGTCACGCAATTTGTTATTGCTAGATATTTGCCATTTCTTTCGCTGAAGACGTCTTAATTACGTACTTCCTTAACATAAAAAAATGATTCGGGAAATGATTGCAGAACAATGATGGAAAAATGCATCTGGACTAACCGCTTGCAAAGTGCTCGGGCACGCCCTGCCTCTCCACGAGGTTGTGCCTGATCTTCTCGATGGCCGTGAAGTACATGGCGTGGGCGGGCCCGGCGCCGGCCGCCATGGCGTTGAGGCCGCGCATGGGCCGCAGCAGGCCCTCCTCGCGCACCATGGCCGACATGACGGCGCGCATCGTCGTGTGCTGCTTCTCGCACAACAGCGACTGCATCCGCGTCTGTCAGGCGACACAACAAAGAGCGATTAAGGGCGTTAATGAGGCTCATTTTGAGCTGATTCAGCAATAGAGACTTTGACGGAGTCGAAGGGGAACATGATGCAGTGCTCGGCGACGCCGGCCACGGCGCCGGCCAACGCGGACACGAACAGCGGCGTCGACTCCGGCAGCGACTCGTATTCGTCCGCCTCCGCCATGATGTGTCTGCAAAACGCGCAAAAGACAACTGACACGTCGATCGCCAATCAACAACAACACCGACTTTAATACACAAAATAAATAACGTTCCCAACAGCTTTTAAAGGCGATTTTGAGGAACAGTTTTCATGTGTGCAAATAAATTAGTACTCGATAAGGAACTAGTTGTAAGGGCCGATGCGGAAGGACCAGTCGAACTTGTCCCTCTACACTTGCAAACAAATTCGGTCCACTTCGACGGGGTTACGACACGTGAGACGATTACGTAACGCGAGTACAAATGGCGGAATCGACGGAAAAATCCCAACATTGACTGGGGTTGATGTCGACCCGGCATCACTTCTGCTCAACTCCAGCTCCGAAACAAAGGTCGAATCGGAGAGGGTGGCTCCGCATCATCCCTAAACTCGTGTAGGCGAAATTGTCAAAAACAACAAAAGAATAGAAGAAAAAAGAAATATATGTTAAAGTAATGTTGGAAGTAGATTGATGAAGATGGCGAGCGAGAGCAGCGAGGACGAGAGCACGAAGGCCAAAATGGCCGAGGCCGTCGACCAGACGTTGGAGAAGCTCGTCGTCAACAAATCCAGTAATTTCCTTTTCAAAGCAACCTTAAAAACAGTTTAAATTGTAAATAAAATTTGGATTTTTCCAGAGGAAGATGAAAAAAAGCCAAAGAGCTTGAGACGCGACAAGAAATCGTTCGAGTCGAGCCTGAACAACGACGCCTTCTCCGAGGACTTCCAGCGACACTTGGCCACAAAACTCGCCGCCAAACTGGACCAGTATTTCGACAATTATCTCGATCGTGTTCAATTTAGTTTTTTTTCTGCTTTTTGTTATGAAGCTGTTTAATTTTGTTTTCATTTTGACTTGTTTGTCGTCAGACAAATCGTGGAGGAACGCGTCAAATCTCCTGACGACGAGCAGCAGGACGAGTCGATCGAGCGCGGCGTGAAGCTCTTCTCGGACAGCAAGGACTTCGTCGACGTCGACGACAAGAACCAAGAGAGAATCGGCAAAAAACGAAGTAAACCGGATTTGTTGGCTCATCGGCGACATTCCAACCAGGTTTCATTTTTCACAATTTTTCAAAAATACACATTGCATTCCTCAATTTGTTTGTTTGTATCTTATTGCAGAAAGTAAAGGAGAAGAGGTCGAAGAAGAGCAGCAAATCTTCTGCAAACACGAAAAGCAATCATGCTGATAGTACGAGCAGTAGTGATGATAATGAGGATGTGAAGAGTGTGGCGGTATCTGTCGATTGGATAAAGAATAAGAACACTGTTTAAAATGTGGATCGAAATTAATGGAATATTTTTTTCTTGTCATGTGTGTTAAAACTTTTGAAATCAACTACCCAAAAATCCCTTTTGGACGTCGCCAATTATGACTTATGTATCTCTCCCTTTTCCTTGTCTGACTTCTAATTTCAAACGTACTTCTTGAGCACTTCAAGTGTCTTTACATAATCGTCCTTGGTGTTGTAAACACCGCCGGACAGCCTGACCCAGAACTTGTCGTCGAGCAGCCTGATCATCAGAGAGACGTTCGTCTCCTCAAGGATCTGCTTGAGAAACGCATCCGCGTCTCCATCCGTCCTCCCCTTGTACTCCCCCGGCAATGCTTAATCATAAAATCACCTAATTAGTCAAAAAATAGGATTTTTTTTGTAAAATTTTGTATATTTTTTCAGGTTTTACCAACTAGTCTTATGTATTGCGCCTCCATGTTTTTGGGGATGGACAGACACGTTATGCCCAGTTCCTCGGCAAACATCTTCTGCGCCCAGGTCAACATGGGCAACACGTACTGCTGCATGGCCCTCACGCCCCCCAACGCGTCAATCCGACGCATTTTGGCAACAATCCGACGCATTTTGACTGCCAAAATGCATCGGCATTGGGTCTAAATGCGTCGGCACGCCGGCGCGACCCAACACTATTCTTGTCTTGAAACGTAAACAAAGTATGCTCTAACTCGAAAGTGCGCGGAAGCCGACGTCGCTCTTCAAGTAGTGCCCCGTCAAGATGGACGACGACGACCTCGCCCTCGCGCTCTCCATGCAGCAGAGCTTCGACGAGGAGAACCTCATCGACAACAACAACGACGGCGACACCAAGGAGAGGTCCGTGGTGTTGAGCGACGCCGCGTTGGCGGCGCAGTTGCAGCGCGAGTTGAACCGAGCCGACGTCTTTGATCTCTTGCCGAAACAGTCGTCCCACAAGTCTGATGAGGAGAGTTCTTCGAGTAACTTTTCGCTGGTGTCGACCGAGCTCGACCTGTTAGACCCCACGCCGGACCTGCACGCGCTCTTCGTGGCGTTCGACAAGCAGTTCTTTCAGCAAAAGTTGCAATGTAAAAAGCGAATTTTTACTTCTTTTTTCTTCAAATTGTGACTAATTGTGCCTTTAATCTGTGACTTTAGGTTGCGAGGTTCGTTGGGCCGCGCGCATGACACTCTGCGCTGGCGTCTGTTCCTACCAACGACGATCTGGCTACTGCTCTATCAGGTGTCTTTACAATCTTAGTTAGCACGCTCATTTCTAACAATAGTATTGAATACAGTGCTAAGATCTTCTAAAGAAGTCGTTTAGATTGATGAATCCTCTTTAAAATAGATTGAGCGTGCCGCTGTTGAAGTTCCGTCCCCGCAAAGATTTAGTAGAGACGCTCCTCCACGAAATGATCCACGCCTTCCTCTTCGTCACGGATGGCGACACCGACAGAGACGGACACGGCCCTCAATTTCACTCTCATATGTACAGGATCAACAGGGCCGCCGGCACAAACATCACTGTCTATCACACTTTTCATGACGAGGTAAATAACCTAAGTTTGAAAGACAATCCATGAATCAATCATTTGTTAATGACTTCATAGGTGGAGCATCATAGACAACATTGGTGGCAGTGTGATGGACCTTGTCGTTTGAGGCCACCCTTCATGGGCATGGTGAAGAGGGCCATGAACAGAGCACCTGGACCGAACGACACGTGGTATGCACAACACCAGGCCACTTGTGGTGGGACGTTTACCAAAATCAAGGAGCCTCCAGGTGATAATTCTCGGTTACTTTCAATGAGACACTAGTTAACTATCGTTTTTCAAATACAATCGCAGTTAAAGCACCTTTACCTTTTTATGACGCATTTTAGGTTATGGACAAAAGAAGAGCTCCAAGCGCAAGGGCAGTGATGCGCCAGGAACTTCTTCGTCTCAGGACATAAGAAAGTTCATTAGGAACGACAATAACGAGAGCAAGGGAAAGTCGAAAGTCCCACCAAAGACATTTTCTACTAGCTCTTCGTCTTCAAGTCAATCGTCGAGTCAGGTCAGTGGTTTTGTCGGTGACTCGACTAATAAAGGCAAAGGATCAAAGAAGGGAGGTGGCAGGCAAAGCACCATTACCAGAGGTAAATTAACATTAAGAGTTTAAACGTATGTGGACTTCGACTTTTCATGCTGTATTGCTTTTCACACATTGTATTTGTTCAATTTGCGCAGGCGGGTCTGGTGCCATCACGCTCTCGTCTCCTTCTTCTAGAGTCTCGGATAACTCAAGTCAAGGCCATGTCATTGCCAACCCTTTGTCAGGACAGTCAACGTCTTCGTCTTTATCAGGTCTAGAGGGTTTCATTCTGGGTGGTCTTGTCGAAGTTGACGAAGAAGGCTTGACGCCCAGGGAAAGAGTTCGTAGAGCTTGGGGCCAATCAAGCGCACAGACTAATTCTAACAGTAAACCAGAATCCGTGCCAAGTGATGACAAGGCTGTGTGTCCAGTGTGCTCAATGGAGGTGGATGCCAACACCATTAATGCCCATCTGGACGAATGTCTGACTCTCAGTGCCTTCAAAAAGTAACTAAAAATTAAGGGAAGAATAGCGATCCGTCCCATCTTTCACCAACTAATTTGCAGCTCCCGCGTTCATGAAGGAAGCAATGTTCTAGATCACCAAGAGTGTCCCACTGTTTTTGGCCTCGTCATTGCGAAATTTTCGTGGTCTCACATAATTTTTTGTGTGGCTTCCGGCATAGTTCTCGGGCTCATTTGGATCAAGCTCATCGAAAGGTATGACGAGGAGAAGCTCAAGTTGTCTCAGCCAATCAAGTACTGATTGCATTCTTCCTTTGGCATTCAGTGCTTCTTCGTTTCAAATAACAATCAAAAGAGCTGTGGCACAGGAAAATTTCATGAATGATCTCAGTGTCTTTTCGCTTGAGAAATCCCGTTGTATTCGCTTCTGGAGGCTTTTTAGTGAATGAAAATTCATAGGAGATAAAAGGAACTTACTAACTGCTACAAAATAAATTAGCACTCGATAAGGAACTAGTTGTAAGGGCCGATGCGGAAGGACCAGTCAAACTTGTCTCTCTACACTTGCAAACAAATTCGGTCCACTTGGACGGGGTTACGACATTTATGACTTATGTATCTCTCCCTTTTCCTTGTCTGATTTCTAATTTCAAACGTACTTCTTGAGCACGTCAAGTGCCTTTACATAATCGTCCTTGGTGTTGTAAACACCGCCGGACAGCCTGACCCAGAACTTGTCATCGAGCAGCCTGATCATCAGAGAGACATTGGTCTCCTCGAGGATCCGCTTGAGAAACGCGTCCGCGTCTCCATCCGTCCTCCCCTTGTACTCCCCCGGCAATGCTTAATCATAAAATCATTTAATTAGTAAAAACCTAGGATTTCTTGTAAAATTTTGTATATTTTTTTCAGGTTTTACCAACTAGTCTGATGTAGGGCGCCTCCATGTTCTTGGGAATGGGCAGACACGTTGTGCCCAGTTCCTCGGCGAACATCTTCTGCGCCCAGGTCAACATGGGTGACACGTACTGCTGCATGGCCCTCACGCCCCCCAACGCCTCCATGAAGAGCAGGGAGCCCTCCGTCGAGATGTACATCGTCTGGTCACTTGTGCCCTTTATTCAAAAGTACAGCAGAGGTTGAAAAAATATTTTATAGTACTTCACAGTTCACAATAACAGCTTTACTTTAGGTATTTTTTGCCTGGTAAAAGAATCTGAGTTGCCAATCCCTCTCCCAATTGATGCTGGTGACCAAGGGCATGATGATGTCGTGATGTTTCGGATTGGCCCAAAGAATTGCGCAGGATCTGGGTGCAAACGCCCACTTGTGCAGATTGGAGACGTAGAAGTCGACGTCCAAGTGGTCCAGCTCCAATTCGAGTTGACCCGCGGCATGGGCGCCGTCCACCACATACATGATCTGCTCGTTGACCGTCCGCAAGATCTGCCTGATGGACTGCACCGGGAACACCATGCCCGTGTTCCAGCCCACGTGATCCGTCATCACCACGCGAACTCGCGGATCCTCTCGGCAAGCCTTCAAAAGTGATCAATAATGTTGGATGCATTTCATTCTTAGTTTTGATTATTTTGAATTAATGATAAAAACAATCAAATTTATCAAATATCTACTTTTTCGATAAGTTCGACAATTTGCTCCTCGTTCCGAATAGGGAGCTCGATGTGGACCGCCCTGATCTCTGCGCCCCTCCACTCGGCCACTTGTCGCATCAGCTTCATTAGCGCCGGATAGATCAGATTAGTGACTAGAATTACGTCATTAGGCTCTAATTGAAGACTCTTAATGACGCAATTAATGCCGGTCGTCGTATTGGAGACGAAAACGAGATTTGCGGGCGAACAACCCACAAATTCGGATATTCTGGCTTGAGCACGTTTGTAGTGGGGGTAGACTTTGGAACGCATCCATCTGTCTGGCGACGACTCCATCGCTCTCAACAACGATTGCCTTTTAAAAGCAGCATAATTAGGCACATAATTAATTGCTCTTAAATACCCTTATTAAAATTGCGTCTTAATTGCTTGATTTGCCTGTATTCCAGGACGCATTTGGGGGCCGTGCCGTAGGAGCCCTGGTTGATGAACACGTCGGCGAAGTCGAGGGCGAACGCGGACCTCAAGGCCGCGCCGAACTCGGGCCTCACCTCGCCCAACTCGAACTTGGCCTCCTTCGCCATCACCAAGATCTTCCAATACAACTGCTATATAGTAGTTATAGAGAGCAAATGAGGGACTTAAGTCTGACTTGCTTTATAGTATAGAAGAGAAGGAACAACGAGTTTTGCCTCTGAAATATTGATGATGCAATGATGGGGCCCACAAAACGAGCAGTAGAAAGTCTTCGTACAAGTACAGCAGACGAGCTGAATTGATTGTGACGCAACTAAAAAAACATCTAATATACTTGGTTGTTTTTTTTTCAATTTTTCCTAAAAAGTAAATGTTTTAGTTCTTCTCTATAGCCAAAGTTTTAACATTAATCAACAAAACAGCAAAGCCAGATATACTTTATTTCAATTTTACCAACTTCCAAAGCCTTTTTCCTTCCTTTTGCTAACTAAACATTAGTCTTTATTTGTGTCGCAAAGCATTGAAATGTGCATGTGTAGCAGTAAATATGACCTTTGCAGAGGATAAACGAACAACATTATGCGTTCCAGTATGGCTTTAATAGCCGTGACCAGCTCGCGGTAAATTGACGCCGACCGGAAGTCGATCAAGGGCAACAATTGAGGCCGTTTTTAGGAGAGCTAAAATGACTAAAATGAATTTTACGACTGCAATGATTTACGTCTTTTTCGGGACTTGTGAGTCACAATTTGCCTTGAAATGTAGGCAAGTTTCATGTTGCTCCTTTTAAAGGCCAAAATTCGCACTTTTTGTGTCGGCAAAGAAGAAAGAAAGAGGCAGAGTAACATGAGTATGTGAGGAACAAAATGAGTCAGAAAAAGTGTTTTTTGAAAGAGAAATCTCGATTTATGCTGTTCCTTTTTAGCCTTGCCAAATGTCATTGTCAATGCAGTGAAAAGCACTAGAAACGTTTTATGTTCCCTTAAATGTCTACAAAATAGGGTATCATTGTAGTACCTACTCGTACGATCAACAGTACAATGTTGTATTGGTCGAACAACGTTTAGTAAGTAAAGTTTGAGAGAGCTTGCAGTTGCGTCTGGACCCTCGTTGGCGTCGGTGCCCGCGATGCCGGACACGAAGGAGACGACGAACTCGTCCGCCTTGTCCTCGTCCAAGTCGTCGGTGTCCGAGGCCTTCAGGCTGTTCGACCGCAACAACGACGGCGTGGTCACCGAGCAGGAGGTGCGCGATCTCGTCAAAGCGCTCGGAGGAGACCCGCAATCGCCCTCGGCACAAGTATTACTTTACATTATCGAGTATAACATAATACATGTAATTAATAGTGTATAGGCAGATTTGCGAAAGGGTTCTACATAAAGTGCCAAAAAAGTCCATTTATCTCCTTTCATTCAAGTAATTCGATCCACTTCCAATCAAAGGTACCTAGTAAAATCTGATCGAAAGATATTACCCCCGAATTTCTATGGGGCTCGTATAGCTATCATTTGCAATACAGTACTGAGACACAAAAAAGGTCATTTTTTCTAATAGTTCCCTTAATGCCATTA